>JACEIK010007094.1:29698-41277 GCA_018107945.1 Datura stramonium
AATAAAACCTAAGTGTGCTATTTATACTAGTGGGAATTTTTCCCGGAATAACAAGCAACGTGGCACAGAGTGTATCGCGGAGCACTGCCTCCGTGCCACGACCCTGTCGCGGACCCCCACTGGAACTCGGTTCCCAGGTAAATGCACCTCAGCGTGGCACGGCATGTATCGTGGAGCACTGCCTCCGTGCCACGGTGCTATCGCGCACCTTCACTAGAACTTGAGGTTCCGGATAATCACTCTCAACGTGACACGGAGTGCATCGCGGAGCACTGCCTCCGCGCCACGGAGGTAACGCACACCTCCACTGGAATTTGACATAATTTTCCCTCCTAGGCAGAATGCCTCCGCGATGGTAGTGTGACACGGAGCCATCGCAGAGCCCCTATTTTGGCCAATTTCCCTTGTCAACTTCCACTTCTTGCTTCCGAGTCCATTCCCACACTTCACCAACTTTTAGATTAACTTCCAAATATTTCTTCTAACTGCAAAACAACACTAATTATGTTGGTTAGTTTAAATTCACATTTACATAAAAATTACATGAGAATGCACACATAAAAATAGATAAACAAGTAGAAATGAAGTATTTGAGTATCACTTCGGCATGAAATTCTGCCCAAGATCAATCACAAAATAGTTGGGAAATAATAATAAGAAGCATCTCAGAGTTAAGGCTTGACAATCATGCAATGCTACAATTCACAATGATTCAAGTATATGAAATTCATTTGTTGTCTCACAGAGTTAATATGTCGTGTTCAAGGTCTTTCGAGCCTCTAAAACCAACAAACTAGTCTCACACCTACATCGTTGAGCGGGGATGTGACGTCCTAATTCGTGTGCAATTTAACACTATGGATGTGGTTTATGGGGTTTATGCCCTTGATTATGGACTTTTGTATCTCTAATCATTTAACCTAACGTAGCTTCACAACTACTTCTGTGAGCGGTGATGTGACAATTCTAAGTCGGTGTCTATCTATCATCCTGTTTAATAAACCAAGCAAGGAAAAATAGGTATAGTTTCTATCCTAATCGCTAATCCTATCGTAAAAACAAGAATTTGCTCCCTACATTCTTTAGTTCTAACCTAGGGTTCCTCTTTCGAGCTTTTACCTATGCTTAACAAGTTTCTTTCCTGGTGATCAAGCATAAAAACAATAATAATTAATAATGAAAGACAAAACAACAACCAAAACTCGAACCAAAGATGAAAATAAAGCAATTACATTCATATCATGTGGCCTCAACCCTAGAGGAAGAATTTTAGTCACTCATGTTCGTACAATTACTCAAAAACATATTTAAGATAACATACTTACAAGAATGGTATAAAAGAATGAAATATTATGAACCCTAGGTAGATTTTCCTTCGTTCTCCCTTTGCTCCTTTCCGTCTCTCCCAAAATATTTCGTGATCCCCTGATTCTAGAAGCTAAGGGTCCTATTTATATTAAATAAGATTTTGCAAATTTTGGTCATGGGTGAAATGGCTCTGTGTCATGGACCTGGTCAGCCAATTTTCCCACGTGACACTGAGCAAACGCATGAGGCTACTAGAATTCTGGCTTTGGCATGTCATGGAAGTGTGCTAGTGTGTGTTGCCCAACGTGGCACGACATCCATCGTACAGGCCGAAGGGCGTGGCACGGTGCCATCGCGCACTGCTGCTACTTTGCCCCTCACACGTGTATGCATGCCCCCCCCCGTGGCACGGCAGTGAATGTGGAACAGGGCCAGCATGGCACGCTGCCTGGCGCGCCCTTCTGCCGGCGTGGCACGTTGGGTGCCATGGCCTTGACACCATGTTACTTTCTTCATGCGACTTCTTTGCAATCACTTCCATGATTTCTTTTTGTGCAGTAAACATCATTTTTAGTCCCTCCTAATCATAATTCACCTACACAACATGGGATAATCATATTGGTTAGTTCATGCACAAAATTATACAAAATCACATGAGAATGTAATCAATTAAATTAACAAACATGACTAAAACTAGGTTTTAAAATAGCACTTGGGCACGTAAATATGTCCAAGATCACTACCCCACACTTAAAGTATTGTTCATCCTCGAACAACTCCATTACATCTCATGCACACGAAGGACTCACCAATAACCAACTGAAGCAGGACGACTCAAGAAAAGGCTACATCAATTGTTTCAGATAGAAAAGATAGCGCATGATATATATACCCACTGAAATCACATACAACAAAGTCAATACTTCCTAACCTCAAGAATTGACTCTCAAACTCAGAAAATTCATGCAAATTAACCAATCAAAAAATCCGAAATGAATTTTATCCTTCATTAAACATGTGCCCTCAAAACAAGAGACATACCCATTTTTCACTCGCAAGTTTCCAACTTATAATATGTATAGGTATATGAATAGGAATTATTCTCACTCTCACAAAGGATTCTCATGCAACATGTAATGACCCATAAGCTTGCCTTTAGTGTTTTTCTTCACTAATGTAAGAATGTTTGAAAGTAAGATCAAACAGGACTTATCGGGTGCTAATGTAAGCTAAGGGAAGGGTAGGTACTATTCTGGTCAATAATAATGAGCATCTTCCTTAAGTAGTTTTAATACATCACACTTTCATTACGGATATCTCTTCTCTTACTTCACCTTTATTCTTTTCACTCCTCAATTTCCTCTTTTGTTTCCCATTTCATAAAGTAAACTTAGCTTATTGGTAAGGAGTACTTAATAAACATTTCATTCTTTTGTTCTCTTACTCCAGACCTATACTTATGCATTTTCAAACAAGTGCACCTCTAGCCTTTTCTTCAACTCCCACAACCACTATTTTCCTTCTTTTCACGATTCTCACTCCTTACTCTTTTGCATTATTCACTTAAGCGCTTGGGAGTTTTTGATCAAATTCAAGGCTCTTGAAAGAAGAGGATTAGATTTTATTATGGCTCGCAAAGAATAGGTTAAAGGCTCAACAGGGCTAACTAGGATCAGATATTCAAGATAAGTAAAGCATGGGATAAAAATTATGCTCATTCAAAGAAATGCCTCAATCATCTCCTACAATTAACATCCATTATTTCATTTTGTATACACACCAGGAAAGTTCTAGACACCACACAATAGCATAGAATATACAATATTCTCACACTTAGTGCACATTCTCAATTCAAAACAAATTCAGTCGACTTCTTAACTCAGCTAATCACAAGATTTCAAAACTAAGCTTTAAGCACATAGAGTCACATCCAAGAGCCTAGGTGTCTCAGAAAAAGATATACAATTGCTTAATATGATTATCAATTAAAACACTTTCATCTTACAATCATGTATAACACGCAATAAGAACATCAAGCTATCAATCAGCTAAAGGTTCAAATATAACACCTATTGACTAATTTTCCCTCAAGACGATCGTCATCCATCCATCGTCGGGAGAAGTCCCTANATCCATCCATCGTCGGGAGAAGTCCCTAACTATGACTAACACCATTATATACAGACGAAGAAAATTTTTATTTCACTCGATTCAAAGTGCCCCCCTTCGAAAAAGAACTGAAAAGGAAAACCAAAGGGTGGGTGAACTGTGCTCAATTCAAACCTTTTTAACAACACATTATACTCGGCATCACATTCACCCGAAATAACTTAGCACAAAATTTTTGAAATTTTTCTCACACCACACTTAAATTATTCTATGTCCCTAAAGCATCATTTAAAATCAAGACTAAAGGTGAGAGATACTTCCTGAGGCCTAGATCATGTTTTTCTCCATTATTAACATGTGGGTCATCGACCCTATACTCATCTTTTTGTCATGCTCCTTCGCTGTCACTTTCATGGGTACTCAGACTTCACCTAAACCTGTGCTTAAAAACCAAAACAAACAACAACAAGTGAAAAATAACCAAAATTACAACAAAAAAAACTAAAAAGAAAGTGTACCTGCGGTACTCTTGGATTGCCTCCCAAGAAGCGGCTGATTTTACGTCGCGGCACGACATGAACTATCCTTTTTAGGATATCCTCAAACAAGTGTTCCCTTTCGAAATTCATCTTCTCCTCTTTTTTGTTTTTAGAGGGAACAGCCTCCACCCTGTCTCTCTTGTCTTCCATCATCTTCTTCAATTCCTACCCTCTATCAGACTTGGGCTAAAGTGTAAACATGTCCTGCAACAACAGACCCATGGAATCTACCACCCCACATTTAGCATCTAAAACTACACTGATCCTACAAAGATCCTTGTAGTGTATGGGTGGGTTAATCTTCTGATAAACTCTGAAGAGCTCTTCTTCATTATTGACCCTCATTTTAAGGGTACCCGCTCTGACATTAACGATAGCTCCTCCAGTTGCCAAGAATGGCCGTCCCAGGGTCAGGGGTACCTTGTCATCAACTTTGAAATCAAGAATGATGAAGTCAGCAGGTATAATGAATCTACCTACTTTGATGAGAAGGTCCTCAATAATTCCCTCCCATGCCATTGTTGACTTGTTTGCCAGCTGCAGCATTACTCTTGTGGGCCTCAACTTTCCCAATCCCAAGGTATTAAATAGAGATAGGGGAATTAAATTCACTACTGCACCCAAGTAACACAGAGCTCTTATGACTTTAACTTCACCAATTTGTACAGGGAGGGTGAAATCCCTAGGTCCTTGAGCTTTTTCGGCATCTTGTTATCACCATGTAGCTGCACTCCTCAGTAAGTGCCACTTTCTGGACATCCACAAGTCTCACTTTGTTGGTCACCACATCTTTTGAGTACTTTGCATACTTTGGCATACCCTGCAAGACATCAAGTAAAGGCAAATTGATGTGAAGTTCTTTGAAAATATCAAAGAACTTTTTGGAACATTCTTCCTCCTTGCTCTTCTTGAGCCTTTGTGGGAATGGTGGTGGTGGTCTCTATGCTGGATGCAATGATGATTGTGCATTATATTTTGTAGCACTCTGATTATCTCCTCTATTGGCTTATGGACCCTATCTGACTAGCTCTGGTTGCACCTCATTTCTCCTTTCTTTTGATAGTGCATCAGCCAACTGCTTACCACTCCTCAGACTGACAGCATGACCTATCGGGGGTTTGTATTTGTATCACTGGGTAACCCTCCCTGAGGTCTGGTATGTTATACAGCTGCCAGTTGACCCATCTGGTTTTCTAGATTTCTGGTGGCCATCCACTAATTTTTCAAGTCTGAAGCCATCCATGCCTGATTCTCTACCAACTGGGTCTGAGCGGCCATGATTTTCTGCAACATCTCCTCAATATTGCAACTGTTGGATTGGTCTAATACCCCAAAAGTGCCTAAGAGTAGACCCGGGAGTTAAAAGTTGAAACCTGTTGAAACTGGGAAAATATCTCAAAACGGGCGACGTAACAACTCGTGGTATCAATCCACTGGTCGTTGTATGAAGTCGTAGTAAAGGAAATTCCTGGTGGCAGTGGAGAGAATGGGCGATGTAATGAGCAACGAGTCGTTGTTGGCAGTCATAGGAAAGGTTGGGCTTAGCAGTTGGGGATAACACGAGTCGTCCAACGACTCATGGTGAGAGCTGACAACCCATGGTCACCGGTCGTCATTTGGTTGCAAGAATTTCCAGTAAATGTAACGGATCAAGATCACGACTCATTGGAAGCAACCACGAGTCATGGTGAGGCTCGTAGTAAGGGGGTTTAGTTTTGTGAAGGGGACAAACAACGATCGACTTAAAGATCCGTTGGACCAAAGGACGAGTCGTCTTGTCTATCCGTGGTTCGATTCCGAAGGCTAGTTCTCAGCAGTGCTTATGAAAGGCCATACAATGAGTCATCATTTCTTCCAACGACTCATTGGTACGACCCATTGGACCGACCTGGACAGTTTTCAAGGAAGATTCATTAAGGGCATTTTCGACTTTTCTATGCTATAAGACCCTTAACTACGTCGTTTTTGCCTAGGAAAGGTGGGTTTTTATAGGGATAATATATTCTAAGTCTTCATTCATGCATGCAAGAGTATAGAGAGGTGATCAAAGGGTAATTCAAGGCTTCCTTCTTCAAATCCTTTCAATTCCTTCTTGGGCATTCAAGGGAGAGTAAGAACCAGTTATTTTCAGGTATGTAGGGTTCCGAATGGGTGTTTCCGTTCACACCCATGCCCATTCCCTATTAATTTAAGAAAATCTATCAAAAATCTCATGGGGTTTTAATTCAATTTTTATAAAAATCCAATGATTTGCAAATGGGTTGTTCTAAATTGTGATTTAAATTTTATTTTATAAATTTTGAGCAGATTTTATGACTATTTTGATTATATAATTATTGATTTCGATTTCTATTATATTAAGCTTATCTAAGCATGATATACAATGAATCGATTTATGATCTCCGCTTTAATTGATGATATTTACAAGACCATCATTAATTATGATTTAAAATATGGATTTATTCAATTACCCATCATGATTTAATGATTTTCAAGTTATATGTATGATCTTCAAGTATGCATGAAATCGATGATTCATGAATTATATTTTGGCCGAGTCACGGGCCATATGTCATGGCTAGTTCACTTATGTACAATTATGTTTATGATTATCATGATTTAACTAGCCCATGAATTCATGCATGTTATACTATGAGCACTATATATGTTTTGCGAGTAGTATCGAACACCGAGTAGGTTCGGGGCCTAGGTTCTGCCCCGAATTTCATAAACTACGTGCCATCGTAGGTATGTTGGGACCTCCTTGTGACTGTCCCTGTCCCAAATGTCCCTTTTCATGTGTGATCACGCCTTTCATGGTTCTACGCTTGGCAAGGTACGAACACCCTCCCGACTAGGGTTACAAGTTGGGCTTCATGTATGCTCCTATGGGATATGTCGGTTAAGAGAATCTCCCACTGCTCCTCATGATTTATGCATGTTTATGAATATGTATTTTGGCTCAAGTCATGTTAAGTAAAGCTTTTTCTCCTATGATTATGATTATGTTTGTATTACGAATGTTTTGAAAACCTTGAGCCTTATGTTATGTTACGATGTTTACGACATGAGTATGATGTCCTACTCTTATGATCATTTATGAGATTTTATATGTTTTAAACGCCTGTTTTAATTACCTTGCATACTCGGTACATTTCATGTACTGACCGCATACTTTCTATGTTGTATCATTTCATGATACAGGACCTGGCTCTCAGGCTCACCCGCATCCCTAGATCGTCTCAGAGTTTTCCTTCAGCGTATTGGTGAGTCCTCATGTTACGAGGGATAATTTATAGACATGTTTTTACTTTATGTTTTAGTGTTCATTTGGGTTAGCTGGGGATATTGTACCATCAATCCATCGTAGTAGTAGAGGCTTTCAGACGGGATCTAGAATTCAGCATATGTATGTCTAAGTGTTTTGGTTGGTTTGATACGTCATGTTATGCTATGTTTCTGCTATGCTTATGTTTATTCCTCCGTTATAATGAATTAAGTTAGATGTATGCTTATTCCATGGGTCGACTTGGGGCCTCTCGGGATTCCTTATCTCGTGTTACGATCCGGGTCTACGTTCGGGTCGTGAAATTGGCCATTATTCTTCCTGTACTGCTGCTGCTGAGGCTCTTGGTAGCTCTGACTCTGATTGCCACCCCAATAGAAATTTGGGTGATTCTGCCAATTTTTATTGTAGGTGTTCCCATAATTTTGACTTCCCCTCTGAACATTTCCTACAAAGTTGACTGATTCTGGATTGACACCGCAAGAGTCTGCACTATACCCATTATTACCAAATATTTCACACTAGCTCGGGGCTTGCTAAATTGCATTAACCTATCCATGTGGCTAGTTCATACTCAGTTTGTTGAACTGAGTCATCATCTGGTGCTGCAGTAACGCTAACTGTGATGCCAAGGTGTTGACACTGTCTATCTCAATCAACCCTGCCGCTTTCTTTCCTTCCCCTCTGGATAATTCGCTATGCCACTCTAGATTCCCTTGAGCAATTCCTTCTAGTAGAATATACAGCTCATCATATGTCTTCTCCAGTGCTTGCCCACCCGATGCAGATTCTAACAAGATCTTGGTATGTGGGTCTAGAATCTCTACAAAGGTGTGAGCTAACACCTCATTAGACTGATGGTGATGGGGGGAGTCTCTCAGCAATGACTTGAACCACTCCCAAGCCAAGTATAAATTCTCCTCAGGTCGTTGCTTGAAACTTAACATTTCACTTCTAAGCTTGGCAGTTTTGCCTGAAGGGAAGAATCTGATGAGGAACATCCTTGCTAGGTCATCCCAAGAAGTAATCAAATTCAGTGGCTCAGCCTTCAACCACCTTTTTGCCTCTCCCAGTAGTGAAAATGGGAAGAGAGTGAGTCAGAGATAATCAGTTGACACTCCGGTGGGGACAAAAGTGTCACTGATCTCCAAAAAGTTCTGTAAGTGCTGTTGTGGGTCCTCATGTTTCATTCTAGTGAATTTACCAGTAAGAATGTAAGAGTTGTACCATGTTCTGCTTAAGCTCAAAGTTTCCACCCGGCTCCGATTTTCGGATACTAGAGGTCTAATTTGTTGCTAGTGGAATTGCCACTTCGCGAATTGGTCGGGCTGACATTGGCTCAGGAAACAATTCTTCTTTCCCGACTGGTGGATTCTATTGTATGTGCTCCTGTAACCGCTTCAACTTCCTCTCTAAAGCTTCTCTCCGGAACAAATGCAATTGGCATTCAGGCTCCAACAAAGGTTCCACCAGCTCTCTATTCCTTCCCAGATCTGCAAGGACAACCTGTTACCTGCAATAGAGCAGACTAAGACCAAGTTAATCAACACTTAAGAAAAATAAAATTCACACAACAACTAAAAATTCACTAAATGTTGTCAGTCCCCGACAAAAGCACCAAACACTTGTTGCGCCCCAACGTACACGGTCGTACAAGTAATACAGTGGCTCTTTTAAGAGACGGATGTTGAACCCAAAGAGAATGGACTAATTCAGTGAATATTCAAATTTGAGTATTAACTTAACTTTCACAACTGATGATTGTATAGATTTTGGTTGTTTAAACTAAATCTAAGTGGTGATCACAAAATAGTTGGGAAACAATAATAAGAAGCATCTAGAGTTAAGGCCTGACAATCATGCAATGCTACAATTCACAATGGTTCAAGTATATGAAATTCAATTATTTTCTCACAGAGTTGATATGTAGTGTTCAAGTTCTTTCGATCCTCTAAACACAAAAAACTAGTCTCACACCTACATCGTTGAACGGGGATACGACGTTCTAATTCGTGAGCAATTTAACACTATGGATGTGGTTTACGGGGTTTATGCCCTTGATTATGGACTTTGGTACCTCTAATCATTTAACCTAATGTAGCTTCATAACTACTTCTGCGAGCAGTGATGTGACAATTCTAAGTCAGTGTCTAGCTATCATCCCGTTTAATTAACCAAGCAAGGAAAATTAGGTATAATTTCTATCCTAACCGCGAATCCTATCATAAAGACAAGAACTTGCTCCCTGCATTCTTTAGTTCTAACCTAGGGTTACTCTTTCAAGCTTTTACTAAGATTAACAAGTTTTTTTTCATGCTGATCAAGCATAAAAACAACAATAATTAAGAATGCAAGACAAAACAACAACCAAAACTCGAACCAAAGATGAAAATCAAACAATTACATTCATATCATGTGGCCTCAACCCTAGAGGAAGGGTTTTAGGCACTCGTGTTCGTACAATTACTCAGAAACATATTTAAGATAAAGTACTTACAAGAATTGTACAAGAGAATGAAAGATTATGAACCCTAGGTAGAGTTTCCTTCTTTCTCCCTTCGCTCCTTTCCGTCTCTCCCAAAATATTTCATGATCCCCTGACTTTAGAAGCTAAAGGTCCTATTTATATTAAATGAGATTTTTCAGATTTTGGTCGTGGGTGAAATGGACCTGGTCGCGCCAATTTGCCTCCTTGACACGGAGTAAACGTGTGGGGCTACTGGAATTTGGGCATTGGCATGTCATGGAAATGTGCTAGTGCGCGTTGCCCAGCGTGGCACGACATCCATCGCACAGGCCGCAGGGCGTGGAATAGCACCATCACGCGCTGCTTCTGCTTTCCCTTTGCGTGCGCGCGCATGCCCCCGCGTGGCACAACAGTGAATGCAGCACAGGGCCAGCGTGACACGCTTCCTAGCGCGCCCTGCTGTCGGCGTGACACGTTGGGTGGCATGGCCTTGACACCATGTTTCTTTCTTCATGGGACTTCTTTACAATCACTTCCATGCTTTTTTTTGTGCATTAAACATCATTTTCAATCCCTCCTAAGCATAATTACCTGTACAACATGGGATAATCATATTGGTTAGTTCATGCATGAAATTATACAAAATCACATGAGAAAGTAACAAACATGACTAAAACTAGGTTATAAAATAGCACTTAGGCACGTAAATATGCCCAAGATCAATTATAGTAGGATTATTCAAGTATTTTGAATTAATTTCATAATAGAAAGCCACATTAATTAAATTTTGTGGTCCCTGACGTGCCCGAATAATCAGGAATTAAATNAAGGCGCTGGAGTACCAGTTTGGGCAATTTGCTGGATTAAATTTTGTGGTCCCTGACGTGCCCGAATAATCAGGAATTAAATAGCATTGATTTCTTGCTGGAAAAGGAAGACCTAGCACGTTTAGAAAATGGTTTAAACCCCTAAAAATTGAGGCTAATAAAGGGTCTTATTCTATCAAGGAGGCAAGGATTTTACACATGTTTTTTTAGAGAAATTCACCCATACAAAATTTGCATATTTTAGTATTATTCGGGTTACCCAGTAAAAGACTATGAAATTGGAGGATGATCACAAGAACGATTTTTGCTAACACTTGAAGGTTCGATTTGCGATCGTGGTCACGCTTCAAGAGATAAATATCAATTTTATATTTTGATTAAAATTTGTGATTACGTGTTATCTGTATTACATGCAAGTATAATCCTTACTGTAGGTAGCAAATAGGCGGGTTGGCCTGAATTTGGGCGGGTCAAAATGAATTGAGTTAATAAATGAGCGGGTTATTGACTCGCTGGAAAGTTATTTGGGCTAAAATGTGGGTCATAACCCAACCCCAACTCTAATTAAGTTTTAATTACTTTATTTAGTCTTTTATAATCTTTTAATAACTTATAAAATTATTTTTTTATTATGACTAAATACAACATATTAAATAAAATAAAATATCTTTTTGACAATACTTTGGTAAGATTTTTTATAAATCAATTTGGGATAAATATTAGCCCAAACTGTGATGAATTGAAATGAATTGAGATGAAAATGGATTGAACTAATAAATGAGTGGGTCAATTATCAGCCCAAACTTGAGTAAGTACGACAAGTTATGATCTCATGCGCCGATTTTGCCACCTCTAATCCTCACTATTTTCTTTTATTGCATATGTCAGTACTCCAACAATTAGCATCAAAAGTCACGTTTATATATAAATAGATAGCATGAAATATGTTTGTATATATGTATGTTTGATATATACATGAATATGTCATTCGTAACATGAGTTCATTTTCTTAGTCGAGATCGATTTTGTAAAATCATTGATTC
>JACEIK010007094.1:41462-52067 GCA_018107945.1 Datura stramonium
ATTCATTAATTTATAGATGGTAAAGTTGAATATGTTATTTATATGATGATTTTTACTAATAATTTTAAATATTTAATTTTAATTTTAATTTTTATTTAGAATAAGAAAAATTTGTTCGGACCTAATAAAGAAGCTGACAAGGCAACTTTCATGATCTAAATAAAGTGTTGGAGCAATTTTTTTCAATGGACACATATTCGTGTAATTTAAAATTGCATTGAAGGCTAAAAAGAATTAGTCTAAACTTTATCTTCTTTTACTTTGTAATAGCTTAATACAATTAAATGTACAACATTATTAAGATAAATGTAAACCCATAATTTGAAAGAAAAATGAAAAGTGGCAGACTATCTTGATCACATGAAACTAATTGTCAAGCTCCAACTTTGGGAGGTACAACTGGCACATAACATCACACTGGACCTTGATCCAACATAGCTGGATATATACTCTTCTGGCGTACGTCAACACTCAACAACACATAAATCAAATAAGCAAACAAGTTTATCTCAATTTAAAGAAGCATCGTCTAATAAAGCCTTAACTGAAAACCTATACTGAACTCAGTTTCCCAACAGATCATGGTAAATTAATATAATTCTATGCAGGCAGATGAGGCCATCATGCTATCTCATATTATATATCCTTATGAGGGCCGACAAGACCATCATGTTTTCTAAACTCATATAAACTAAAAGTAAACATATATATGTACAAGGGCCTGATGTCTTTCAAATCCACTCTTAATATCGAATAGTGTAAACGATTGCAGCAAATATAGAACCCAACAAGGAGTTAGGGTCAAATTCCATGGAGACTTCTCGAAACCTAGACTATCTAGTACTTAACAATTAAGTATTGTAATATTAGAATCTATTCGAATTGAGGGAAATGAAATTGAACTACCATTACAGAGCGTAATAAGCTAGGTTTGTAATCAATTAAAGATAATTCTAGGGAAGTAACTCGAATTATGGATCGATCCACCTAAAGCACCTAGGGTGGAATAATTGAGAGTGGGATAAGGTTGAACGTGCAACCGATTTACTTATGCAACCTACAGATATCTTTCAATAGCATCATAGGTGTCAGTCTTCTTCAATTTTGTCAAATTAAACAAAACTCCCTTCTACCTAATTGCTTGTTGCCAATTGGAATTCAACCTATGTCTAGAAGAATATAACAAACAAGGGTTATGCTTTGAGTTATTGTTGATTGATGCTAACCCAACCTAAATTTGCACTTTCAAGCCTCATAAAGATAATTGGACAAGATTGGATGACTCTCGTCACCAATCAGATACTACAAAGCAAAAATCAATCAAATATTCATAAGTCCAAACTCAATTTTAACAAATTGGGATCATTAGGGTTCACATTCCTAGATCAGGGTTTAGTTACCTATAGCAAGAAGAAGAAGAAAAGCAAAGTAATTAAACATTCTTACCAAGATAAATTGAAATATTTAATAGATGAATGAAAATATTCAAGTTACAAGCAAAGATCTAGAATCTACTTTCAAAATGAGGCCTAAACTAGCTAAATTCTACTCTCTACAATAATGAAAAACCTCTCTAAAAATTACTAGAAAAATCCATTTATACTATGTCCCAAAGAGCCTATTTAATTCAAACTTCGGAGTACCAAGTATACAGGGACGGATCATCCTTTGAAAGGATAGACAATTCTTTGGACCATAATTCACTTTTCAGCTTATGTTCCACAGCTTGTCATCCTTTAAAAAATGGACCTTCATTTGGAAAGATGTTCTTTATCTTACACCGCACTTTACAAATCCTATTTTGTCTAGCTCAGGTCCTGTCTTCAATTGAAGGACCATCCTTATCCGTCCATTTAACCATACTGTAAGGACCTTTTTTTCTAGGTTTCTGGAATCTCCAACTGGGAAGGGACATTAGGAAGTGCCGACCGTCTTTTAGACAGGCGGTCCGTGTGTTGCCTTGTCCTTTAAGCAATTCTATGGTATAAGAGCCTTTGAAATTTTCATTGCTTGAGTTCATGAAATATAGCATAACAAGGTTTAATACCCCAAAAGTACCTAAGACTAGACTCAGAATTTAAAATGAAAACAGCAGAAAATTTTGAAATTTTCTCAGAACGACTCGTGGTACGGGTTGTTGGTGGGTCTAACAATCCGTTGGAGGAACTCATAATGAGGGTATACAAGAGTATACTTGGGAGTAATGGGTCTAAGGAAAACCAGTTGGTTGATATAACGGGTCATGGTAAGGGGGTTGTTGTGAGGGTGGTCCTTGTCAAGGTGGCCGACACGACTCATGGTACGATTCATTGTATGAGATAATGAGTCATGGTATGTTTCATTTGGGAGGATTTCCAAGAAGTGAGCAATGGTGACAACGGATGAAAGTGACGAGTCATTGGGGCTAATAACGACTCGTCCTATCCAGTCGTGGTAGCAGACCTGAATCTAGAATATGGAGCGAAACCACGAGTAAGGTAACGACCCATTGGAGCAAAGAACGAACCATTGTATGCCTCATTATCACTGGCAGTGCTGAAATTCTAGATTTTTCATTAAGGGTATTTTCATAATTTCTAAGCTCTGAGGTCCTAAACTACGTCGTTATAAGCTTAGTTAGAAGGGTTTTGAGGGTGTTAAACCTTTTCTAAGCATTTCCACTCCATGTATGCAACTTAGAGCTTTTCCTTGGAGATCAAGCTTGAAGAATTTCCCCAATTTCTCTCCAATTTTCTTTGGGCTTTCAAGAGGGAGTGTAAATTAGATTTACCCAGGTATGTAGAGTTATGAATGCATGTATGCATCCACTCCCATTCCCAATTCCTTCTCAAATTTATGGAAATTCTAGTTGATGAATCTATAGGGTTTTAACCCAACTTGTAAATGTTCTAAGTATCTATCATGGGTTTAATTCATTCATGTTTCTAATGTTGAATTATGATTCATGGGCATGTTTTATAATGTTTTAAATTACAAATTCGTGTTTTCAAAGCCTTGCAATTATGATGCCCAATTATGCAAGTTCATGAAAGGTTGAGATTGTGAATATGTTTTCAAGTATGATTTGATGTGTATGATGAAAGTATGATTTCAAATTACCCAAGTCTATATTCATGTTTTCGAATATCAAAGTCTATTTCACGTATGTTTAAGTTTGGGAAAGCCCATATAATCAAGTATGTTTCATGATTTATCTCAACTTCATGTTATTAGCTTACTGCATGGATTTTGGAGTCTAGACTCCCACTCTTTTTAGCTTGTGCTATGGTTTGAGTCAAGGCTCCTCATGTTATGAGTTCAAATTTTTACATATGTTGTTATGATTCAACTTCATTAGTAGACGATGGTTCAGCTTCCTTGGAAACTGATGGAAAGCATATGCATATTTTTTAGAGTAATGTCTAGCACCAAGTAGGCTAAAGGTCAGTCAATCTTGTGTCTTAGAACTACGTGCCAGCATAGGTATATTCAGATTATTTGGGACCTCCCTTGTGAGCTTTCCCTGCCCCCAAGGGACCTCCATCTTGATATCGATACCATGGTAGAGTCCTTAGCCCTGCAAAGCTTTGGACGGCTTTGCTCACTTCAGTGTAATAGTTGGGACCATGTAAGCTCTATCGTGGTAATGTCAGTTATATGAGGAGTCTCCCATTATTCCTCATGATTTCAGTTATGCATGTTCATCATTCATGATATTATGCTTTCAGCAAGTTCAACCCAAATGTTCGGTTTTACTTATGAATAATCAGTTTCATCTTTGGGTCATTCGATTTAGTTATGATATCCAGTGATGTTTAAATCATGTTTTTAGATACTAACATGCAAGCCCTACTCTCAAACTTTTATAATGAAATTTTTTATGATATGCAGGATCTCTGATTTTACTTACTTAGTGGTTTTACTTATCTTGCATACTCGGTACATTTCACGTACTAACCACATACTCTATGTTGTATCGTTTCATGATACAGGTTCAGAAATTTAGGCCCAGTCCCGCCGTTATCTAGATCCTCAACGATAGCATCTTCTAGCAAAAGTTGGTGAGTCCTCATCCTTCGAAGACCCTTCTATCAGTTTATGTTTCGTATTTTCAATTTCAGTTTTTAGTGAGTTAGATGGGGTGTTGTCCCATCAACTCATCAGTGTGTAGAGGCTTATCAGACATATTGTGTATTCAGCTTCAGGACTGTGTTATGTATTCAGTTATTCGATGTTATCAAATTTTCAGATTTCCGCTATATTATATATGTTAGACTTCCGTATTATTATGTTGAGTTTAGATGTCATGTTCATGCCATGAGTCGACTTGGAGCCTCTCGAGGTTCGTCCCATGTCTCAATCCATGCTTATGTTTGGATCGTGACATAAGGTTACTTTTACTTAATTTAACTCAAAGACATGCAAAATTCTATGAAATGAAGTAAAGATGCGTCATTAATTCCCGACACATCAACACCCCCAACTTAAAACATTTGCTTGTCCTCATGCAAACTAAGAAGAGAAACTACCCAATACCTACTAATATCCCAGAATCACAAATTATCATGACTTGGGTGGTTGTCAATAACACCTACTATCATACAAAATTCATTCCAGCCACCCCCTCCATCAATCAACACAGTTTTCTCGCAACTATTTGAACTAAGCATGAAACCTCCATTTATGACATAATCTCAGCATATACAAACCTAAATTAGAGAAGTGAAACATGCTAGCCATTAAAATCCACTTAACCTCACAATTAGACATGGAAAATATCCTTTTTCTTAAAGTAATGACAACATACATCATAAGGACACATAAGACAAAGAGAGAAGACAAATGCACTCAACTCTAACAAATAGCTACACAAGATAGCTGACAAATACCATATGCTTGCCCATTTACTCAAGTGCCTTTCTTTTCAAGTATCCAGGTTGAGATCAAATAAGGATTTCTCTACACTTGTAACGAAGGTTAAAGGGCTAGTAGGGTACAATTTGGCTTTTAGTGATTTATTTACCATCCTTGACCACTTCAATACTTTTCTATTACCTTTTCACCCTTTTGATACCTTCTTATCATCTCTTCTTTTTTGATATTTTTCACACCCCAAGGTGTTTTTGTGAGATCAACCTTATTTTTCTCTTTGTCATGACCCGAACATAGGCCCGAATAGGGACACGGTATAAGAAACCCCGAGAGGCTCCAAGTCGACCCATGACATGAACATACATCCAACTTGATCACATTAAAGCAGAAGATCATCATAAATAGCATAGCGGAAGTCTAAACAAACATAACATCTGATTACATGCACAAGTCTAAAGTTGAATACAACTATGTACGAAAAAGCCTCAAATACTGACGAGTTGATAGGACAAGACCCCAACTAACTCACTAGAATCTGAAACTGGAAAGACGTAATACGACTAATAAGAAAGGGCCCTCACAAGATGAGGACTCACCAACAGAGGCTAGGGAAAGCTAACTCCGGAAAATTTAACTATCGGTGGGAATGAGCCTGGATGTTGGAGCCTGTACATAAGATGATACAACATAAAGTATGCGGTCAGTACTTGGAATGTACCGAGTATGCAAGGTAATTAAAACGGACAATTAAAATACATAAGAGTTTATAAGAGTAGGACAACATGATCATGGCGTAAATATCATAATGTAAACATAGGGCTCAAGGTTTTCAAAACATTTATAAATCAATCATATTTATAATCATAAGAAAAGCTTTACTAAACATGACTTGAGCCATAGTACATAGTCATAACTATACATAAATCATGAGGAAGAGTAGGAGATTCTTATAACCGACATACCCTATATGAGCACACATGGAACCCGACTTGTAAACCCCTAGTTGGGAGGGTGTTCGTACCTTGCCAAGGGTAGAACCATGAAAAGGGCGTGATATCACTCATGAAAGGCCCATTCAGGCAAAAGGGACAGTCGCAATGGAGGTCCCGTCATGGCTACGTTGGTGCGTAATTTTGAGACTCAGGGTATGCTTGGACCCCGGGTTTACTCGATGTTAAATACTACTCCCAAAATATATACAATGCTCATAGAATAATAGAAAAACATACATGAGATTCATGGGCTAGTTAAATCATCATAATTATAAGCATGCTTGAAATACGTGAACTAGCCATGAAATAAGGCCCGTGAGTCGGCCATAATCATAAATCCATAAATCATGAAATTTATGCATACTTGTAAAACATGTATATACTTTATATCTCATAAATACAGGATAAGTACTTGAGAGAAATCATATCATAAAGCATAAATCATATTTTGGCTAATTTAGATCAAGATCATAGCAAAATCATAACTTGACTTTTCATAAAAAATATACATAATTGGGCATAATTAGATTTAAACTCAAATATATCAATTTGTATTCAAAATAGCCATGAAAGCTGCCCATATATCATAAAATATGATTTAATACATGAAGGAGATTGACCCATCGATAGATCATATGGAAATTCACAAGAATTAACATAAAACTTATAGGTCATGAAGCTTGACTTTTAGAATTGAAAATTCATGAAATTTGAGAAGAATTTAGGGCATGAGAGTGAAAGGGACTCTCATTCATAGCCTCACATACCTGGTAAGTTGATTCTACCCTCTTCCTTGAGCACCCAAAGGAAATTGAAGAAGAATTGAGAAAGAACCTTAATGAACTATGCTTGATCACTCTCTAAACCCTTAAACTTTCATGCATGAGTTTTGAATAGGCTAGAATTACTTAACCCATATTAATACACTCTATTCTGGGCTTAAAACGATGTAGTTTATGTTTTAGAAATATAGGAATTACGGAAAAATCCTTACTGAACTCGCAGGGAAAAACAAACTGCCAGTCCCAACAAGGGACTGGACAAGTCATCTTCACTAGCCACGACTCGTGGTCTGGATTCATTATGCACATTTCTCATCTTCCACTGGGGGTCACCATGAGAGAGTTAACCAGTCGTCTTAATACGGCTTTCAGACACCCTAGGATACTTCAAACCNTCGTGGTCTGGATTCATTATGCACATTTCTCATCTTCCACTGGGGGTCACCATGAGAGAGTTAACCAGTCGTTGCTGGTGACCACGACTCGTGGTCCTCCCATCCTCCTCACTGCCAAGCGTCACCTGGGGGTCACCATAGGGGACACCACTAATCGTGGTGTACCCAATGAGTCGTGGTGATGACCCATTAGGTGCACTGCCTAGATTCCTTCATCCTTCAACAACCTTGGCCACGACCGACCTAACGAGTCATGCTGCTGACCATGACTCGTGGTCACATCCGCGGTCACCCAAAATCAAAAATTTTCAACAAGTCCCAACCTTTCCCCACGGGTCACTTAGCTACTCGTGGGGTTCCTAACGGGTCACAGGACGAGTGTGCAAAAATTCTTGTTTTCTCCATTTCAACTCTTGGGTCTAATCTTAGGGTTTCGGGGTATTACACTCTTTTTCTATTTTTCTTTCTTTTCTTTTTATTGTTTTTAGCTCATTGCTTAATCACACCTTGGGATGTGCTCATACTAAATATTTTTGGCCTATTTCTTTCTTCCCCTCCTTATCATCCCCAACTTACAACTTTTTGCTCATTTTTCATTACTTTTCAAGTGTCAAGAGGATGGATTCAAAGGAGGGTCAACTTAAAAATTAGCATTGGCTTTCATTGCGATTGATCAAGAAAAGGTCAATAGGCTCAAAGAGGGAGACTAGGGATTCATGAATCATTTGGTAGGTATCTTTAGGCATATGTGGCTTGTGAAGCACAAAGAAGGCCTAAGTTCATCACTACAGCCCATAGTCAATCCTAGATTCAAGCACAAGTAGCAAGGCAAGTTCTAGAGTATGATCAAATCAAGTGAACAAGCAAAATTTCCTCTTCACATATTGGCATATGAATATAAAAATGACTAACAACTCACTCTTAACTAGGAACACATTGCCAACAATTTCATGTCAGAAATGGAGATATACAACTCAGTGGCAAATAGCTACAACAATGCACAAACAAAACTAAATAAGATGGTAAGAGGGTAGTAAAAACTTCCTATAGCGCTCAGATCATGGTACTACTCATCATCCTGTGGAGGTGAATATATGTCGGCCTCTACATCATGAGCGCGGGCTCAAGTGTGCAAACATGAGGTCGGTATCACTCGCGTGAGGGTCTCTGCCTCTGTAGTGTATAGCTCTAACTCCACTGGTGGAGTCTCAAGGGCTGGAGCCTTGTTTTTATCTGTTGGCGGGGTATGAACATCTATCCGGGCCAAAGTTGGAGCAG
This sequence comes from Datura stramonium, assembly GCA_018107945.1. Classification (NCBI taxonomy): domain Eukaryota; kingdom Viridiplantae; phylum Streptophyta; class Magnoliopsida; order Solanales; family Solanaceae; genus Datura; species Datura stramonium. The sequence goes on from JACEIK010007094.1 coordinate 49,761, forward strand.
ACATATGCTCTTGTGTAATGCTGGCCCTGGTAGCTAGAATTGTTGGTGGTGGTATGGGCTGAGTATGAGCTGGTGGAATAGGAACTACACATGGAATACAGTCCATAATGTTGGAAATGGGAGGCGTCCTATCCATCAGTCGTATCTACATCTCATCTGGTTGCCTCTCATGCATTTGCATTTCAAGTACGGCAGCTCTGGTCTTCTCTAGGTCTTCTCGAAAGCTTTCTATATCAAAAACACCGGCACCTCCTCTGAGCTGGTGCAGCTTGGCATCCATGGCTGCCAACCATGAGCTCAAGGTCTCATTGGAGGTCCTAACAATGTCTCGGAGCAGCTAAAGAGCTTGCTCGGCAATTAGTGCATCTTGACATCGATGGCTGCCAACCGTGAGCTCAAGGTCTCATTGGAGGTCCTAATAATGTCCCGGAGCAGCTAAAGAGCTTGCTTAGCAATTATGGACACAAAGCCTAACAAATCCTCAATAAGTCGGGCTAGCTGTCTCGCCTCTCGATCCAATCGTGAGGCCAACCCAGTGAGAAAATCTCCAGATATGAGTTGTGGCCTCGATGGTGAGACTAGCATAGTGTTGTGGTGGCTGAATCTACTGATGTTGCTGGGTCTGCCTCACTAACGGGTTGTGATGTGGACTCCGCAATATAGAGTCCTATACCTTCAATAGTGGACCCGCCCGCTAGGATGGAGCTAGGCTAGCTCTCCTCAGTAACCATGGTGTCGACCTTCATCTTGGTGATATCCGTCACCAGGAGAGCATTTATGAATATGTCCTCCCCAGTAAAAATTGGGACCCCTACCCTCTAATGTAGAGCTGTGATAAGGCAAGGAAATGAGAGGGAGGTGGTAGTCTTAACTGCGCTATCCTTTATCTCCATACTGACCATTTGACCAATATTTATGCTCTTCTTGGCCATGATGGATGCCACAACAAGAGCTTTCCTAAGTGCTAGTTTGTTCTTTCTCTTTGTTAGGAACACTCTACTGCAGACCATATTCTACCCAAACTTGGCATAAAGCCAGAGGTTTCTCTTAAATATGTCTGCTATATCAGACATAGCCCACAGTGGCGTATCTCTGGCTATCTAACCTCTAGCCAGCCTCACCCGGTCAGCAACCTCATCATAAGCCGATGTGTCTACCACCTTATAATCATCTCTCAAATACTATCGATTGATCGGCTCCGAGCTGATGTAAATCGATACTCCATGGATCACCACTAAATTCAATGGCTCTATCTGCATCTTCAACACTAGGTTTGACCTCAAGATGATCGACCCATAAACATCATAGAATGCTCGGATCAGTTTCTGAACATACTGAGCCACTGGCTGGAACAAGAAATCCTAATGCTGAAACTTAAGCTTCTCCATGTATCAGGGTATGAGTCCAAACTACTAGAGCTAATAGTCCCGTCTTCAGTGATCCCCATATGAACCTTGTTATTAACTATACTGCAACCCTGCAAATAACACTCCCTAGCACTTTGGATTACCCACCTGAGTCTGTTCATGTCCTCTCCCTGTTTGTGTCTCAAATCTGCTGCTAGTAAAGAGGAGGTCTGACTAGATGATTTCTCTGTAGCAGCCTCGCTAGAGGAAATCTCTATCTAGGCTACACTGGAATGGACCTGATCCTGGTCAGCACCCAGCTGGGATAGAGATTTCAGAGTCAGTGTCTTAGCAGATGCCACCCGAGCTGATAAGATAGGTGACACCTCTGATCTCCTGCTATCGGAGGCAAGTACTCATCCTCATCCCTATGCACAAGACGGTACCTTTTGGGTGTACTCGACTTACTTTTTCGGGTTAATTCTCTCTTTCATCCCATTTACCTGTGATTATGCATAAATTTGTTAAAATATAAACTGGAGGTATCATGAAATTAGTAGAAAGTAAGTGTAAGATGGCTGGAGGGACGGTCCATACCTTCAAAGGATGGATCGTATCCTATATCGTTAATTGAACCCAAAAATCCCAACTTACTACTTCAATGTATGGTGCAAGGTACGCGTTGTCCTTCCAAAGGATGGTCCATCCCTTGAGTTGTACTTTGACTTAGAGTTTCAGGACTTATGGGTTCAGTTGATGGAACAATGGATAGTCCGTCTTTGTAAAAGACTGTCCATCTATTCTTCCATCATTTGGGGTTAACAAGTTATTAAACAACTTGGGTAATTTCAAATTTTGAACAAATCTCAGACAAGAGACAAGGTTATTCAAATTGGAAGTTCAGAAAGCAATTTTCAAGGATTGAAGCATATTCAAACAATTTTCCTCAGCCCCATCCAAA
>JACEIK010007094.1:52150-72977 GCA_018107945.1 Datura stramonium
CATGCTTCACATCACATTAGGTATGAAATTTAGAGCACAAAGTCAAGAACAATACCTAAATGCTAGCAAGTGTTTGTATGCTTGAAGAGTAAAGGAGCACGACTGAAATAGGTTTTCAAAACCTTAGAATTGCATCGACTTTGTGCAATAGTGAGGGAAGAGTGAAGAGAAGCAAGTATGTAAAGCAACTAGCAGCAACAATAGAGGAATTTAAAGTGTAGGAGAAATGGAAGAAGAAGAAGAAGAAGAAGAAGAAAGGAAATACGGGCTCAGTTGTTGTCGGGAAAGAATTCCCTTTGTTCACATACCCTCTTCCATTTAAAATTAAATGGGTCGGGTCGATCAATCCCATGGGTGGCTAATTAAAGGACAACTCGGCCTATTAAAATAAGATCTGACCCAAAAACTCTAATCTCCACATGGCCCATTAACTTCCTCAATGATGACCAGGGACAGCCCAATAGACGGACTGTCCAAGCAGAGTACGGTCCATCCATTGGACCGTCTCTTGCCCATTTCTTACCAATGAGCCAAAAACAAAAGATTGATAGATATGCGGTCCGTCCTTTGAAAGGACGGTTCGTCTGTTCTAGTATAGTTTACGCACCAAATTTCTCCCTTTCTATTTTAGACCACTTTCTCCTATTTTTTTCAAGTGTACCTGCATGCACTAATACCCATTAGTCCACAAAAAGCTTGGATTGACTCCAAGTAGTGCTTGATTTAATGTCATAGCATGACATAGATATTACACATAGTCTAACATCCCTTAATTTTCCTCCCAAGAAGCACCAGATTTAACACCGTGGTACGATGCAAGATACCTGATCACGGACTTGGTGAGTCGTCCTTGGGATGGGACTTCCTCACCCACTTCCTGCTTTTGGTGGAATAGGAGTACTGCTTCATCCATGTTGATTTAGCCTTCTTTCTCTTGGATGATGCAGCAATAGCATGCTCATCTCCCTTACCAACTCCTTGCTCAACATTGACCATAAAGATGTCCCCAACACCTATAGGCAACAAGTGACCTCTACCGATTTTGAAAATAATGCTCTAATCCTTGACTTGAAACATTATCTCATGCTTTTCTGAATTCATCAAGGCTCTCCAAGCAGTCAGGAATGGTCTCCCTAGAATGATGGGAATATCTCTATCCACATTGCAGTCAAGAACCACAAAGTTTGTCAGAAGTACAAATTTTTCGATTTTGACAAGCACATCCTCCACTATCTCCATCAGAGTCTTAATGGTCTTCTCGGCCATTTAAAGTCGAATAGAGGTGGGCTTCATCATGGATAATCCAGACTGCTTGTAAATGTCAAGAGGCATCGGGTTAATACTTGCCCCATTATCACAAAGGCCATACAAGCAATCATATCTACCAATCTGGCAAGGCATGATAAATTCTCCTAGGTCTCCTTTTTTTTCAACACATGTGCCTGCTATGATGGCACTCACTCTATGAGTGAAAGGAATAAGCACTTCTTTATCATACAGAATCTTTCTAGCCAACAACATTTTCAAGTACTTAGCAGACTCGTACATCTCTTTAATGGCATCAATGAATAGTACCTCCCAGAGTGTTACCTCTTTAAGCCGCTCAATGTGCTATGCTAATTTAGCTTCTAGAGCTTGTTGAGCAATTCTTTGCAGAAATAGATGGACAGACTGTCACGACCTGAGTTCACACCCTAGATGATACTTAGAGTCACAAGTAACCCCAAGAAAACCCTAGTAGAGATATTCTACTAAAAACTGATCTGCTGAGAATAAACATAAAAGAGCGGAAGCTAACAACAGAAATTAATTGGTACTGAATAATGAACAACTTGAATAAAATCTGAAGTCAAGATGACACTATAATCACTGTCTAGAAGCCTTCTAAAAATAAACTGATGAGTTGTTGGGACAAATCCCCAGCTAACTTGAATATTTGAAACATAAACTGAAATGACTAGTATTAAAAATGAAGCCACGGTCCTAGGGAGATGAGGACTCACCAAAGAGTATTGCGGTGCTGAATTCGAAGGAGAACTAATCACACTATTGGGCCTGAGAACCTGAACCTACATCATAAAATGATATAGAATAAAAGTATGAGTATTACTTTGAATGTACTGAGTATGCGAGAAGGAACTAAAATATACATATATACCAAGTAATAGTAAGTTGTACTGAAATACTGCAAAAATATATTGAAATTTGAAGAAACTAAACTGAACTAAAATCATAACTAAACTGGACTGAACTACGTGGTATTGTGGTGTGGAGAGACTATAACCAACATGTAACCACGTGAGCTAAATATCAAGTCTGATGTATACCCCCCCATTGGAGAAGGCCTACTATAACTTGCCAAGGTATAGTAGTTGAACTAGATGATCACTGTCTGAAGTCCATTCAGGCTAATAACCTACGGTGGCAACGTAGTTCTGAGAGCCTGGGTACACTGAACCCTGGCCCGCTCGGTGCTTAGTACTACTCCCACTGAAAATCCTAACTATGTCTAACTGTGCTGATAGTTTGAACGGATACCCTAAGACTTAGGCCAGAACTACTTATCTGGAAGTGTTTTGAGAGTCTAAGGACCTGAAAGAAACTATGTTCTAAGACTCTTTAGAGATTCTTTATCTAAAAGCGTTGTAACGGTCTAAAGAACAACCAACAAACTAATAAACTGATTCTACTGAGTTTACTGAGTTTCTCAAAAGACTGATAATAGTCAAACTTATCAGTTGATATTTCTGGATAATGTTAAGCATACAGAGTATTTACTAGAACTTTGAGACTAAATATACTGAAAGATTAACTTCTGTTCAAGTATCTATACTAACATTCATAATTCAAATGAAATTATCCTGATAAAGCAATACTTATATCTGGGTTCTAAATCATGCAAGGTTCATACAAATTCATGCTAAATATCATGGCTAAAATACCCACTGTATGAATCACAACAAGACATGAATTGCAACTGATAATAATCCTAAAAAAACATAATGAATTATTGGAACAAAAGAATTCATAAGCTGACTGAAGAAACCCTAGTTTAAATCTTCTGCAAGGCTGGAACTAATAATATTTCTATAAGGAATTTGGGACAGAAGGGTGTAAGAAATTTCCTTTTTGGAATCCTATATACCTGAAGAATAACCCCTAAGAAAATCCTTGAGAATTTGAGAAGAAGATTGAATGCCCTAGCTTTTGCTTGAAAGAGGAATTCTGAAGTCTACGTACCATTTTTGTGAGTTTGGAAAGAGAATGAGAGGAGAAAGCTGATGAACTCCTTAAATTCCCTTCAAGCCGCATCCCAAATGACGTAGTTTAGGCAGTAAAATAATGGAAAGTTACAAAAATGCCCCTAAAAGAAAGTCTGAGAAACTGCCCATCGGGATCCAACGGGTCACACAAGGGTCGTTGGTCGTGACCACGACCCGTTTGGACCAGTAGTTGGTCCTGGGTCTGGAAATTTGGTTTTTGGACTTCGACTAACGGACAGACGGGATAACCCATTAGGTGATACAATGGGTCATTGAATTCTGTGGTGGCCACTTGAGTGAACAACTTCTGAACTTTCCCTAACGCACGACACAACAACTCGTTGGTTGACACAATGGGTCATTGTCACTGCTCATCATCACTAGTGGAAATTCTAAATGATCTCTGAACTAAACTAATGGACAAGAAAAATGACATGTTGGATGGGACGACGAGTCGTTGTTACCATTCGTTGTCACCGAAAGGGTTTTGATAAGATTTTGGATATCTCCCACGGATGGACAGAACGACCCACTACCAAAAATAATGGGTCATTCGCACCGACTGTTGCTACTAAAGGGATTTTTAATTCTCTTCCAACAGCTCCTTGTGACAAGTCGAAGTATCCAACAATGGTTCATCGTCTAATTGTAGTTTGGAGGACTATTTTGACCAGCTTCTGGACTATACCAATGGATCAAGACAATGGCCCGTTACTAGAACCAACGAGTTATTGTGTTGCTCGTTGAATCTGGGTAAAAATCTGCAGGGGTTGAAAATGACTCTAACAGTGGGTCATCGTTACTGATAATAACTCATTGGTTGAGTCGTTCTAAGGCAAAAAAAATTTGGTTCCCTTCTGGTTTTTCCATTCGAAATCTGGGTTTGGCCTAAGAAACTATTGAGGTGTTACAATATCTCCCCCTTGGGATCATTCGTCCTTGAATGAATGATAAATAAGCTTAAAGATTGAGGAAAGACCTACAATCCCGAACTAAAGTTATAACTGATCACTGAAGGAGTGATTGAACTCTAACTGAGATAGACACGCTAACTAAACTTATGCAACTAGGGTGTAATTAGAACATGAATAAGACTAATGAGTATGGAACTGAATAGAGTACCGAGGAAGAATTTAGTACCTAATGCTGAAGTTGAACTGGAAGGGAAAAAGTGAGGGTATTTAGCCATCATGTCGGCTTCCCAAGTAGCTCCCTCAACTAGCTGGTTCCTCCATAAGACCTTTACTGAAGTGACCTCCTTGTTTCTTAGCTTACGAACCTGACGGTCTAGGATCTGCACTGAAACTTCTTTGTAAGAGAGGTTGTCCTTTATCTGAACATTCTCTAGAGGCACCACTAAGGTCGGGTCACTGATGCATTTCTTCAACAAGGATACATGGAATACTGGGTACACCGATACTAATTTGGCAGACAACTCCAGCTCGTAAGCCACATTGCCAATGCATCTCAGGATTCTATAAGGGCCAATATACGTGGGACTGATCTTTCCTTTCTTTATAAATGTCATCACCCCTTTCATAGGTGAAATTTTCAAGTATACCCAATCATCCACTACAAACTCCAACTCCCTTCTTCTTACATCTGCATATGATTTCTACCGGCTCTGAGCTGTATCAAATCGTTCTCTGGTAAGTTGAACCTTTTGCATGGCCTCATGTACTGAATCGGGTCCTATCATGGTAGCTTCACTAACCTTAAACCACCCTATAGGATACCTGCATCTCCTACCATATAATGCCTCAAATAGGGTCATCTGAATACTGGAGTAGTAGTTGTTGTTGTATGCAAACTCAATGAGAGGTAAGTAATCATCCCAACTGCCCTTGAAATCGATCACACAAGCCCTCAACATATCCTTCAAAGTCTAAATCATTTGCTCTTCCTTTCCATCAGTCTGTGGATGGAAAGTTGTGTTAAGCTTGACCTGAGTACCAAGTCCTTTCTGAAAAGACCTCCAGAAGTGTGAGGTGAACTGATTACCCCTATGTAAGATAATGGACAAGGGAACCCCATTCAGTCTAACTAACTTTTAGATGTACAGTCTAGCATAATCCTCTGTTGAGTTTGTGGTCTTAAATGGTAGAAAATGTTCCGACATAGTCATCCGATCTACAACCATCCAAATTGAGTCCTGTTATCGGCGCGTATAGGGTAAGCCTATGATAAAGTCCATATTCACTTCCTCCCACTTCCAAGTAGGAATACTAATATCCTGAGTCATACTCCCAGGTCTTTGATGTTCAACCTTGACGTGCTGGCAATTTGGACATCTAGTCACGAATTTCGCAATGTCCTTCTTCATACCATTCCACCAATAGACTTCGCGTATATCACAGTACATCTTGGTGGCACCTGGATGGATAGAGTACCTGGTGTTGTGAGCTTCCATTAGTATTTGCTGCCTCAAAGTGTCTACATTTAGAACACACAATCTGGCCTGGTAACGGAGCACACCATCTCTCTTTTTAGAGAATGCTTCCACCTCTTTCCTTAAAACTGCTTCCCTCAACTTGAGCAAAATTAGGTCTTCATCCTACTTTGACGTAACCTCTACCACCATGGAGGACTCTGACCCACTCCAGACTACAACTCCACCTTTTACTCAGTCAACCAATTGGACCCCTAACTGAGCCAGTCTATGAACATCTCTAACCAGCTCCTTTTTACCATCCTTAACGTAACAAACACTCCCCATAGACAATCTGTTGAGGGCGTCAGCCACTCCATTGGCCCTACCAGGGGTGATACAACACACGCATGTCATAATCCTTCCATAATTCTAGCCATCTTCTATTATGAAGATTCAAATCCTTCTGACTGAACACATACTGCAGACTCTTGTAATCAGTGAAAACATCCATACGAACCCCACAGAGATAGTGTCTCCAAATATTCAAAGAAAACACTACCGCTGCCAATGTAAGATAATGAATTGGATAGTTCTTCCCATGATATTTTAGCCGTCTGAAAGCGTAAGCTATGACTTTGCCATGTTGCATCAGAATGCAACCGAGTCCAACTCTGGAGGCATCATAATAGACCACGAAACCGTCTGAACTTTCCAGTAAAGTTAGGACAAGGGCTATAGTTAGCCGAGTCTTCAACTCCTGAAAACTCTTCTAGCACTCATTAGACCACTAAAACTTCACCTTTTCTTGAGTCAGTTTGGTCAAAGAGGAGGCAATGGAGGAGAACCCTTCAAGAACCATATGTAATAATCGGCAAAGTCCAAGAAATTGTTAGTATCTGATGGAGAAGTGGGTCTTGGCCAGTCCTTGACTGTTTCTATCTTTTGAGGATCCACCTGAATACCCTCTTTGGAGACCACATGGCCAAGGAAGGAAACTGATTTCAACTAGAATTCACACTTCCTAAATTTGGCGAACAACTAGCGGTCCCTAAGAGTCTTCAAAACTATTCTCACATAGTCTGCATGCTCCTCCTTTGTTTTGTAGTAAACCAGGATGTCATCTATAAAGAAGATAACGAACATGTCCAAGTATGGCTTTAATACCCTGTTCATCAGATCCATAAAGGTTGCAGAAGCATTGGTTAGCCCAAAAGACATAACTACAAATTCATAGTGACCATACCGAGTCCTAAAGGCTGTTTTTGAAATGTCACATTCTCTAACCCTAAGCTAGTGGTATCCTGATCTGAGGTCTATCTTAGAGAAACAACTAGCTCCCTGAAGCTGATTGAATAAGCCATTAATCCTGGGTAGAGGTTACCTGTTCTTGATTGCAACCTTGTTTAACTGATGGTAGCCGATGCACACTTTAAGTGTACCATCTTTCTTTTGCATGAACAGAACTGGGGTACCCCACTGAGAGATACTAGGCCTGATGAAGCCCTTGTCTAGAAGGTCTTTCAGTTATTCCTTCAACTCCTTAAGCTTATTTGGATCCATTATGTAAGGAGGAATAGAGATAGGATGGGTATCTGAATGAAGGTCTATGCTGAAGTCTATTTCTCGCTCAGGAGAGACTCTAGAAAGGGGAACTGACTAAAGTGTCGGGGTCCAGAAAATAAAATCTTTGACCCTAACCAGGTGATAGATGTACCCTTTATAAATCATCTTCCTAGCCTTAAGGTATGAAATGAAACGACCCTTAGGCGCTGAAGTACTATCCTTCCACTCTAGGACTGGTTCATTAGGAAACTAAAACCTGATGACCCTGTTTCTGCAGTCAACTGAAGCATAACAAGGATGCAGTCAGTCCATGCCAAGGATGAGGTCGAAGTCGACCATATCTAGCTCTACTAGATCAACTGAGGTAACTTTATGCAATATAGTGACTGGACAATTTCTGTACACCCCGCTAGCTCTAACTGACTCACCAATTGGAGTAGAAACTAAAAAATGGCTCTGAGAGGATTTTTGGACTAATATTGAACTGGACTGCAATGTAAGGAGTCACAAAGGAAAGTGTGGCTCCAGGATCTAGTAAAGCATACAAATCAGTGTGCAAAAGGTGTAATATATCAATAACTACATCAGTTGAGTTCTCTTGATCCTGCCGGGAAGATAGAGCATAGAAATGGTTTTGGTGCTGACCGCCACCTGTACCTGAGGTGGTGCCCTTCTAAGCTGGATGTCCTAGTGGAGCTGCAGACGTGGTGTACTAGGCCTTCCCTCATCCTGCTGACGGGTAATACCTCAATTTGTGACCCAGTTGGCCACACTTGAAACAACCATCCCTATCTAGACGACACTCCCCTGGATGATTCTTGCCACACTTAGGACATGCTGGAAAAGTGTTGCTACTGGAGACATGGCTCTGGGGATGGGAGCCTGATGTCCCATCCCTATTATCCTTATGGGTCCAGGAAGATGGAGCACTGGCTGAGGAAGGTGCTGGAGGCCTCTGTTGCTGCTGCTAGGGGCGACTTCCACCACCTAACCTTTGTTGGGAGTACTAAAACTGACCAGTTCTGGCCCATTTACTCTCCCTCTCTATCTCCTTCAACTTTTCTACCTCGATCTACTATATATGAATGATGAGATTGGAGAGGTTTGTATCCTTAATAAGTGCAATCCTACACTCCTTGATCACCAGGTTTAAGACTCCATTAACGAATTTGAGCATGCGAGCCCTAGGCTCAGCAACCATTTCTGGAGCATATCTTGACAGTTGAATGAACTTGAGTGCATACTCCTATATTGTCATGTTGTTTAACCTCAGGTTTGTAAATCCAGTGACATTAGCTTCCCTTAACACCCGAGGAAAGAACCTGTCCACGAATGCTATCACGAACTCATCCCATTCCATCGGGCCTGCACTGTTCTGACTTCCCTCCTTCCATTGCTTGTACCAAATCTAAGCCACCCCTTTCAACTGGTAGACAACCAGATCCGAACTATACGTATAGGTAATTTGGGTGATCATCTGTATCTCATCAATGAATTCCTGCGGGTCCTTCTCTACTTTAGACCCGTGAAATGCCGGGAGATTCATCCGAATGAAATTCCAGACTCTGGTAGCACCAGCAGACCTATTTGTATTAACTGGTACCACGACCTGTTGATTGACCTAGTTGGTCATGGCTTGAGCCAGCATCTGAATAGCAGCCCGAAATTCTGCGTGGAACACCTGGTCATCCTAAGAAGTTGCCGGTGCTGGTGGGGCTAGCCGGTTAGCATTCCCAGTCCTCCTTCTGTTTCCTCTTTTGGGAAGCATCGTTATCTAAAAAGGGTAGAGTACGAGTTAGGACATATTAGAGTCTAAAACTCTACGCACGATAAGAATCATGAGTAAGTCCCAAGCTGACACTATAATCACTTTCTTAAAGCCTTCTAAAAATAAACAAATGAGTTTCTAGGACAAACCCCTAGCTAACTCCAATGTCTTAAATAAAAACTGAAATGAAACGGTCCTCAGGATATGAGGACTCCCAAAGAATATTGCTGGATAATACCGAAGGAGAACTAACCACGTTGTTGGACTTGAGAACCTGAACCTATATCATAAAATGATATAGAATAAAAGTATGCATCAGTACTTTGAATGTATTGAGTATGAAAGAAGGAACTAAAACATACATATATACCGAGTACTAGTAAGTTGTACTGAAATACTGCAAAAATAAATTGAAATTTGAAGAAATTGAATTGAATTGAAATCATAACTGAACTGGAGTGAACTACGTGGTACTGTAGTGTGGGAGAAACTATAATCGACATGTAATCATGTGAGCTAAACATGGAGTCCGATGTATACCCCCCATTAGAGAAGGCCCACTATAATTTGCCGGGGTATAGTAGCTTAACTAGGTAATCACTGTTTGAAGCCCGTTCGGGATAATAACCTACAGTGGCAACATAGTTCTGGAACCTGGGTGCGCTAAACACCCGGCCCACTTGGTGCTAAGTACTACCCCCACTGAAAATCCTAACTGTGTCTAACTATGCTGATAGCTCGAACTGATGTCCTAAGACTTAGGTTATAACTACTTATCTGGAAGTATTCTGAGAGTCTAAGGACCTGAAAGAAACTATGTTCTAAAACTCGCTAGAGCTTCTTTACCTAAAAGCTTTGTAACGTTCTAAAGAATAACCAACAAACTGATTCTACTGAGTTTACTAAGATTCTCAAAAGACTGATAATAGTCAAACTTATCAATTGACATTTCTAGAGAATGTTAAGCATACGGAGTATTTACTAGAACTCTTATGTAGAATATACTAAAAGATTAACTTTTGTTCAAGTATCTATACTAACATTCAGAATTCAAATGAAATTATCTTGATAAAGCAATATTTATATCTGGGTTCTAAATCATGCAAGGTTCTAAATAATTCATGCTAAATATCAAGGCTAAAATACCCAGTGTATGACTGACACCAAGACCTGAATTGCAACTAATAATAATCCTGGAAAAACATAATGAATTATTGCAATAGAAAAATTCATAAGATGACTGAAGAAACCCTAGTTTCAATCTTCTACAGGGATGGAATTAATAATATTTCTATAAGGAATTTGGATATAAGGGTGGAAGTTTGTTATTGGAATCCCACATACTGAAGTAGAACCCCTGAGAAAATCCTTGAGAATCTGAGAACAAGATTGAATGCCCTAGCTTTTGCTTGAAAGAGGAATTCTAAAGTTTACGTACAGTTTCTGTGAGTTTTGAAAGAGAATGAGAGGATAAAGCTGATGAACTCCTAAATTCCCTTCAAACCGCACCCCAAACAACATAGTTTAGGCATTAAAATAATGGTAAGTTACCGAAATTCCCGTGGAAGAAAGTCTGAGAAACTGCCCATAGAGATACAACCGGTCACACAACAAGTCGTTGGTCGTGACCACGACTCTTGGGACTAGTCGTTGGTCCTGGGTCTAAAAATTTGGTTTTTGGACTTCGACCAATGGACAGACAGGATGACCCATTAGGTGATACAATGGGTCATTGAATTCTGCCATGGCCATTGAAAAGGACTTTGAACAACTTCTAAGCATTCCCCAACGGACGACAAAACGACTCGTTGGTTGACACAGCGGGTCATAGTTACTGCTCATCATCAATACTGGGGATTCTAAGTGATCCCTAAACTGAACCAATGAAAGAGAAAAATGAAACATTAGATGGGACAATGGGTCGTTGTTGCCAGTCATTGTCATTGAAAGAGTTTTGATGAGATTCTAGATATCCCCCACAGACGGACAAAACAACACGTTACTAGAAATAACGGGTCGTTGACACCAACCGTTTCTACTAAAGAGATTTCTAGCTCTCCTCTAATGGCTCCTTACGAGGAGTCCTTGTATCCAATAATGGCTCATTGTCTAACTCATAGTTTGGAGGACTATTTTGACCAATTTCTAGACCGGTACCAGCGGATCAAGACAACGGCCCATTACTAGAATCAATGGGTCGTTCTGTTGCTCTTTGAATCTGGAGAAAAATCTACAGGGGTTGACAACTCTCACAACAAGTCATCATTACTGGCAATGACTCATTGGTTAAGTCGTTTTGAGGCAAAAAAATTTTGGTTCCCTTCTGGTTTTTTAATGCTAAGTTTGGGTTTGGTCTAAGAAACTTTTGGGGTGTTACACAGGGAAAGAAAAATATTTTGCAAAGTCTTCCACTCCTCCCTTATCCTTCCCCCTTTCTTTTGGGACAATTGAACTGTCCTTTTGAACTTCCTCACATGGTGGCTTTTTGAATCCACCCTCAATTATCTCATTAACACAAGTCTTTTTAGGCCTCTCTTTTCTATCATCAAACTCAATCACCACCTCAAACTCATTATACACCATACCATCTTAAACCTCAACATCAACAGGGTGCACAATCTTGCCACTTCTCGTGAAAATGGTCATATATTGAGCATTGAAAGGTCCCACGTATCCTTTTGGATTCACCACTGTGTCACTAGGGAGATAGACTTTTTGTTAGGATTTTGGTCACGGAAAAGGTCCCACACCTTTCTCTCTAATTTCTAAATGAAAGTTGTATAAGAACCTATAATTTTCGTGAGACTCTTAAGACAAACATCCATTTTCTCCTGATCAGCAAGCACCTTCTCTAAAATCCCTTCACTCTTGAGCCTTCAATATCATGTGAAGGACCTTTTTCTAATTTTGGGAGTTAGAAGGGAGACCTCTAGGCAGAACATAAGAAGATGAGCCTCTGTTATGATAATTACCACCACTATGCCAACCCTGATTTTTACCACCATAATCGTTCCTAGGGTAATATTAACCTTGACCTTGTGGTTGAGGTCTCCATTTCCATTGGTACGAAGAAGAGGGATGGCCCTGCTGATACTATGTTCTATAGCCACAGATGAGTTGCCAACATAGTTGGTGTCTTCCACTTGCATAGGTGGTGGCTCTTGTAATGGTTTATATAGGTATTGAGGAAGAGGGAATCCATGCCCTTATTGAACACTATTCATGGTCTCATCAAGAGAATGCACCTTCTTGACCTTAGATTTGGTCAACTTCTTCATGAGGTGGGCTATGTTGATTTCCATTATGGCCATCATCTGATCTCGCTCCTGATTCTCCTTCATTAAGTGAGATAGAGAAAGAGTCCCCATATTGATTCCTCTGCTTTGGTCCCCACCATGCCAAGCATGGTTATGTTTTGAAATCTTGTCCAAGATGATGGCAATTCTATTAAAGGTCTTATCCAAGAAGCACCCACCTGCGGTGTTGTTGGCAACGGACTGTGTCAAGGCATCTAAACCGGTATAAAACTTCTCCATAAAATATGTCTTGCATCGCTTTCCTCCCAACTCCATTCACATGTGGATAGAGGTGGTCAATGTTTTTCTTGAAGAAATGGTTCCCGCAAGCAAGAAAGCTGAACAAAAAGATAAGATTTTCTATTTCAGGCAGCTTTTAGAAGAACAACTATATGAGACATAGGAACTCTTCAAGAAGTATGTATTGAGGGCACCTAATCATGGGATTTCCAATCACATTTTTCTTGAAAAATTCTATACTGGGCTAGATTCTTTGACTCAATCAATTGCCAACAATGCGGTTGGGGACTATTTTATGAACAAAACATATAATTGTATTGCCACCATTCTTTATCGAATTGAAAAAAACAATCATACATGGAATTTTGGTGATCAAAGTGGAGGAGTGAATAATGGTACTCCCTCATTAACCCATTTGATGAAGGAGAACCAAGAGCGAGATCAGATGATGACCACTATGGTCACCAACATTGCTTTGTTGACAAGGAGATTGATCGAGAATAAGGTAAAGAAATATCATGTAGTTGAAGAAGGACTAGGGTCCCATATCATTATGCGCAAGCATATCCTATTTCATGCAATGGTCAATCAATTCCAGATCAATCACCGGTATAATTCAAGAATGCTAACTATATTGAAAATGCATCTAGTGTTTATCCAAAACCACATTATCAAAAAAATCAAAACCAACCACAATTCAACTATCAAAGACAATGGATACTCTAACCGCAATATCAAGGTCAATATTATTCTAGGAATGACTACGGTGGCCCGAGCCAAAATTAGCAAGGTGGAAATTTTGGAAATCAAAGTTCTAATCCTTATGTGCCACCAAGAGGACTGTCATCTAGTTCTCACAATTGGAGAGATAGTTCACCACAACACCAAGGGGTTTTTAGAATTAAGGGCATATTGGAGAAAGTGCTCTCAAATTAAGAGAGATTTGATGCTTGTCTGAAGAGTCTAACTAAAGTTATAAGCTCCTGTAAAGCCTCTATTTAGAAATTGAATCAACAAATGAGAGACCTCTCTAAAGATTAAAGATCCTCTATAGAAGGGTCAACTTTCCAGCAACATTATGTCAAATTTCAAGGGTAGTAGAAGAAGCTCTAATGCTCACCGTATGACTATTATCACTAGAAATAGTAAAATTGTGAAACTTGTTATTGATGCTCCTTGTGGTGGTGATGTTGCTAAAGGTGTTGGGGGAAATTGTGTTGTTGATAATGAGGGATTGGTGAAGCCACTGGATGATGTGTTGATTAATGAAGCGGAGGTGAAGTTTAAGAAGAAGGAGAAGGCAAAAGGGAGTTTAGCTGACATTGCAAAATCTTATCATGTACCTCCTCCTCCCTTTTCTCAAAGTCTAGCCAAGTAAACTCTAGATGTTGCAATTGACAAGCACATTGAGAGATTAAAAAAGGCAACTTTGTGGGTGTCATTCGTTGATGCCTTGAAAGAGATGTCGGGATTCACCAAATATTTGAAAGAGTTGCTCACAAAGAAGAGGACAATTGAGGAAGAAGTGATCCCAATAACCCAATGAGTTAGTGGCATCATCACTAGCACACATGTTGAAAAAAGGGAGACCCTGGTAAGTTTACCATTTCATGAAAGATCAGGCACTATGACTGTTTATGAACATTATATGATAATGGGGCAAGCATTAATTTGGTGCACCTATCTATATATAAATTTTCAGGGCTGGTCATAATGAAGTCTACCTCTATTTGACTTCAAATGGCCGACAAGTCAATCAAGAAGCTAGAAGGGGTGGTGGAGGATGTGTTGATAAAGGTCAAAAAATTTATACCTCCGGCCGACTTTATTATTTTAGATTATTTTATGGATATGAACATACCTATCATTCTTGGTCGACCTTTCATTTTCCACCGATAGAGCTTTGATGGACTCGTAAAAGCGCAAAATCATATTCTAAGTCAATGATGAGTCATGACTTTTAAGGCCGGAAGAGGGAATGAAATGCCTACCAACTGCAAGAGAATAACTATGTTGAGAAAGTAGTTGAGAAGGTCAAATATGAAAAGGGAAAGCCAGCCATGGAGCCAAGGAGACACCCAAAAAGAATAAGGTAAAAGGCAAATGGGTGAAGCAATATCTTTGCGGTTCCAAAGAAAGAAAATGGGTGAAGAAGTTCCATCGTAAGGATGACTCATCTTTGTTCTAACTCAAGTATCATGTGTCATGCCACAGTATTAAATCAAGCGCTTCTTGGGAGGTAACCCAAAGGATGCTACACCATATGTAGTATTCATGTCATGTCGTGATGTTAAATTAAGCACTTCTTAAGAGGAAACCCAAGAACTAATGTATGTTGATGGATATAGGTTGGAACTTTAAAAGATGGAGAAAATGAAAGAAGTCCTGGAAGGAGCTTCAGCTTTCAATCAACGAATGTAGAAATGGATCGCATTTGAAAATGCACACCGTTATTTACTCTATCAATGGAAAGATAGGTAAGGCAATAAGTTGTTGGGTCTCAGCTTAAGGGATGGTTCGTTATAAGGACCACATCTTGAGAATATGGTCCTTCCTTTGGACCATTAGTGGTGTTTTAATGAATGAGAGCATTTCAGTCCATTCGAGTCAACTACGATTTGAAAGATGGGTTGTGTCTTCAAGAGACACTGCCTCTCAAGAATACGACCCAACCCGACGCCATTATATTAAGAGGAGGGTTTTTAAATGAGACCCTTACTTGTATTCCCTCACGTTTCTTCTCCTTCACTCATCTTACTATAAAACTAAGCCTTCATGCTTTTTAACTTTCACCATTTGCATACTGCATCATGTTCATACACAGAAACATCATTTCCTACCATCTAGAAGAGACATTTTGAGCACCATGGTTTCCCCGAGCTCGTGATTTCTGCTCCTCACTCAAGCACACGTGTCGCACCTTGTTTTGAAAACCTAAGTATTATGCTAAATTTTCGTGCTTAACTTGGCGCATATTTCTTGTAGGTTGTTTATTACCTATGCTTTGAACTTGAATGGGGGGATTGGGTGAATTGCATGATTTGTATGGGATTTGTATTTGAATATAGCTTAATTGACTGATAAAATTGTCCGTCAACTTGAAAGATGACTGCATCTTGCCCCGTACAATGAGTGTTGAACAAATGTTGATAAAATCCCCAATTGGTTGAAGAAAGGGATTGTCTTGCGAAGAAACGGTATGCACTTTGATTCGTTATTTGAAATAGTAGGATAAGTTCATCAGGTTCAATTGATAGTTCAACATGCGGTCTACATGTTCAAAAGACGGACTACATGGTATTCCATCTTTTGAACAATTGACACAGGTCAAGTGTTTTCAAAAGAAAGTTCAAGGTGCAGTCAGTATCTTAAAGATAAAAATCGTCTTTTCTCCTGTACTTTGATGTTGAGTCGTAGGATTGTAAGTTGTTCAACACCCTTGAGCTTAATGTTTGTCCCTCAATTACATAAAATGGAACTAAAATGCTCAGCACCAAGATATGGCAAGGCTACAACACCAAAAGGGTCTCGACTTCAGGACGAGGACAATGAGAAGTATCAGCTCCTGATTACCAGGGTAGCTACTAAATTAGCTCCAGTCTTATCACCCACTATCTCAGCTAGGGTGGCATCAGTAGACACACTATCCTAGAGCTTCTTTTCTCAGTCCTCAGAGAAGCATCCTATTTCTGTACCTAGGGGCAGCAGATTGATGTCACTTCCAGCGAGTCCACAGTTAAGGACTCTGCTAGCCAAACCGCCTCCCCATATTATGATCTAGCTGAGAAAAAGAGAAAGCAAGGGGAGGATATGTTCAAACTAAAATGGGCAGTAAAGGAGGCCCATGAGAGATACCTTGAGGATTGGGCAAACCCTAGTGGAACATCACAGAGGAGCATGCCATTAGTGACATCGGGTTAGACCAGTAACTAGACATCCATGAGAAAATTAGGTTCCAACATTGGGGCTAATCCAGTACATCCAAACCCTTGTGAGGGAGTTCTACGCAGTAGATGGCGCACTCTTTTAGGCAAGAAACCCAAGTTTAAGGTATCTATTGGAGCCATTAGAATTAGTGACGATTCAAGAAGTAACAGTTGATATTCACCCCGAGGTAATCAACTGATATTACTTGGGTGAAGGATTTGAGGCCATAGATACCTTAAACTATGATATAATAGTCGACATAGGGATGCATGTTAGGACATGGATGGCCAGGATGATAGCCCGAGCTACACCCATAAGGGCCGCACTTGACACCTACCCATTTTCAAGAGAGATTTGTGGTTACAAGCTAAATTTTGGTGGAACGTAATGTGGTCATATCTTCCCAACCAAGAGCAATAATAGGATCATGCATGGTCATGTACTAGTTATAGTAATTATCTTGGATTGGAAGAGAGTAGACATAGGGTACATGCTGATGCTGGAGCTTAGAGCGAGCCTTGCAGCCAGCCACCTCCCTCCCATTTCTATGTTTGGTGACAGCTTTATGCCAGAGTGCAGGGGTTCCTACATTACAGAGAGAGAACATATTTATAGTGGCAAGGTAGGTGACGAAGATTACCAAAATGAGGGATGAAACATTGATTACAACCCCTGATGCACTAGCACATCTTTAACAGTCGGGGTTGCATCGCAGAGTGAGGGTGTCCAATATGATGAACCTGATAAAGCAGTCACCTCATAGCCATCAATAGCTCTAACAACTCTTTCTTCAGATCCACTTGCCAAAGAGCCACATCTACTGTTACAATGCCTCCCACAAATCCTGCTAGCTCCAACCGACCCACTATCCCACCTAGGATAGTTCAACTCTCTAGAGAGACATTTGCGAGTATGGCTGCTTTCTACTTGATACTGAGGAGAGGCAGTAGAACCGTCTGATTGAGGAGATGTCAGCATTTATGGACAAGATCATTGATCGGCATTACAGCCACTGCAAGATTCTATAGGAGCCACACATGAGGCAGTACTTGCTAGAGTAGAGGCCATTGAGGCTACGGTGACATAGTTGGAGCATTTGGCTTCATCCAGACTGAGATTCAGAGCCTCCACGTAGACTGAGAGGAGACAAGAGTTGTCATGCTAGAATTGCATATTAGAGAGCATCGGGTTGAGAAGATTGTCATTTATATGCCGGTTGTAGATCGTATCCGGCCTATTTCTAGTTTAATAGAGCTTATACCAGATGATTCACCTTCCAGATCTCCACTAGTCAGACTGGGAGGGGTTTCACATGCCAAATTGTCTCCACAAAGAGCCTTACTTCCCCAAGCCTCATCACCCAGATCTTCACTTTAGCATGATTCAATGTAGTGCACTTTGAGCGCCGCAGGGATCACCCTCAATTTTTGTGTTTTAACTTTATGTGTGTTTGGTACATTTCATAATTTTTAAGTTGGGTGTGAGGGTTACATTTTTGTCCCTTTTGCATTTTTAACATGTATTAATGATGCTTGATATGACTCTTATTTTTAATGAGATATTGAATTTTTTTAGGAGTCATGATGATGTGTTGTGTATGTCCATTTATTGCTTTCATAGTATAGATGTTTTCTCAAATGTTTTTATCCATGGTTCTTTCTCGAAAGCCTTAATTTCTATTGAATTTGGTAAAATAAAAGTAGTTTTAGTGTTGTAGTGAGTGGGGCCGATGATAGATTGCTAGGCAACTTTCTTAAGGGTACCAGCCTACATTGTGAGTCATTATTGGTTGAATAAAGCATTCCTAACTTAGATAGTTGTATATGATATTATAGCATGTTTCTGTGTTTCTTTAAAAAATGCATCCCCCTCAAAATTTTTGTCACAACTGTTTTGTACTAACATGCTTAAATCTATTTTAGACATCTAATTTGTGTTGCTTATTGTAATGATGCCTTATTTGAGAGTAGAAGTGATTAGTCCATTAGATATCCAGGTGCTAATGTGTGGTGAGAAATACTTTGTTTCTTCAATTGTTATGGTCATACTCTAGAACTTACCTGGTTACTCATGCTTTGGCTTAGGATTAACTATGGGGTTGTATAGATAAACTTAGGTCTTCTTCGTATTTCAAAAGCTCTATTTTCCTAAATAAGTCCACCAAATAATGCATGTATTCTTAGTCTCCCTCTTTGAGCCTATAACCCTTTTTCTTGATCAACCATAGTAAAATCGGAATCAATTTTCAAGTTGATCCTCTTTTGAACCTATACTCTTTGATTACTATAACATGTGATAAAAAAATGTAAAAGTGTTAGCTGGGGTGACAAGGTAAAAAAGAAATAAAAGGACAAAAATTATAAGTTTGACCACTACCTAGATATATTGAGCAAGAAAAAAAAAGAAAAAAAAGAAAATAAATTGAGCTCACAAAAAGTACCTTGGGTTGTGAAAAATTGCTAAGGAAAAAAAATGAAAGAAAAAAGAAGGGAACAAAGAGTGAAAAAGGAAATAAGAATGTGATATAGTGTTAAAGGATGGTAATGAGTAACTAAACATACCATATTTGTATCCTATCAGCCCTTTGGACTAACATTATAAGCTTATAAAAGCCCTTATGTGATCTCAACCTATATTTCCAAGAAAGACGGCATTTGAGAATAAATTCAAGTATATGGTAGTTGTGACCTAACTTGTGAACATCTTTGTGAGAGTTAAGTGACTTTCTCTTTTCTATTGATCTTGTGTCCATATATTGTATGTGATCAATAATTCTGAAATTAGACACTTTTCTTGATCTATATGTGAGGGCGTATGGATAATAATGGCTAGCATGAGTTACACCTCAATATAGGTGCCTTGTATATTAAAATGATGTCATGAGTAGAGATTACATGCTTAGTCTTAATGGTTATGAAAAAGCTAATTTTGCATGATAGAAGGGGTGGCTTGCTTGAAAATTGTATAATTGTGGTTACTTGCCAAAATCACCCTAGTCACTACACTATGTGATACCATAATAAGAGTCTAGGTCTACATAGATTGTTGATGAGAGACCAAAAGTATGTATTTTCAGCCTCTATTTTCCTTGCATTTTAGTACTTTTGTCATCTCTTTGAGTATCATTTCGATAGATTATGCTTGTATTCCTATGTTGTGACTTTATTGGTGCTTAATAGGTGAATGTGGTAGAATTAAACCTGAAAAGAGCTATAAAGAAAGGTTCAGAGCTTTGGAGCAACTTTGGAGGTGTTTCCAGATAAAACCAAGTTGGTGCATTGGCTGGCACAGTGCACCAGAGCCCAAACTTCAGAAAAATACAAGTCTAGAAGACGGTGCATTAGCTGGTGTGGCGCACCAGGCCACCAACTTCAAAAGAAAAATTCCAGCAAGTTGGCGAAATAGCTAGAGTGGCACACCAAGTGCAGATTAGCATAATTATTTCTAACACCTTGGCACATTGGGTGGCGTGGCGCCCTACAACCTAAAGTTTACCAGAATTCTTTTTTGTTAGGCTGGCGCAACATATGGAGTGCCTTGTCAGGCCTCTTCAGGAATTCATTTTGTTATGTTTAAAAGTCGAACTTAAGTAGGCTAAGAGGGTATTTTCCATTTTTATATATATGAACCCTAAGACATTTTAGAAGGCATTCTTGACTAGGGTTGGACGAAATTGGAGAGAAGAGCAAGGGCAAAATGAGTTTCTTCTTCGGGTTACTTCTTCTGCTAACTTTTTATCATTTTCTCTTGTAAACTCATGAATTTCCTTCATCTTTTGGGAATCATGAGTAGCTAAACACTTTAACTCTAAGGTTTTGGCATGAACATGAAGTTTGAATGTTGATTATCATTTGTATTTATTAAAGCTTTTCATTATAGAATTATTTAAGTATTTGATGAAATAATTAAGCACTATATACGACTCATTAATTGAACTCTAAAAAGAAAATTGCGAGGGATATAAGAAGGAATAGGGCTTATTTGTGAACCTTATAGGAAAAGGGGAACGATTTGCTAATGCGGATAGGAATATACCCATTAGCCCTGCTTAGTTGATACAGATGAATTCTTACATGCACTTCACTATTTTTCGATGACCATAGGAATATAGGTGTAGGAATAGTCAAGTAGTCTTAGAGTTATCCGGAATAATGCTCAATTAAGTGATGTCAACCTGAAACTAGTAACTCAAGAAAGAGAATAAGTATGGTAATTTGATACTTGTTTGGAAAGCCACCTGGTAACTGAATTTAGGTGTAATTACGCGTAATTACACAGTTTGGCATGTTTGCTTGGCCATGTAATTACATAGTCAGCAGAAAATTGGATATAATTGGGAGGGAGTAATTACACTCTCCAATTTCCAAGGGGAGGTGAGAATTGTAAGTAATTACATGGT
>JACEIK010007096.1:7270-19112 GCA_018107945.1 Datura stramonium
CTAAATATAAAAACATGTGCATTTTCAAACATACTAAAAATGAAAGCAAGTACTATAATAGTTTGTTTGATTCAAATTTTAAAATTAACTTATTTTAAGAAGTGTTTTTTTCAAAAGTACTTATTAAAGAAATAAATTCGGTGAAAAGTAATTTGTGTTTGACCAATAAATTTAAAATTTACTTTTGAACATCAATTAGTGTTTGACAAGTTTTTAAAAAGTGTTTCTAAGTGTATTTTTATCAAAAGTGCTTTTTAAATAATTATTTTTGAGGAAAAATTATTCTTAGCTTCTGAAAAATAATTTTTGCTACTCTTTAAAACTACTTATTTTCTCTCAAATATTTAATCAAATACCTCTTCTTTTTTTTAAATAAATATATTTTTAACCTTTTAAAAATCTGATCAAACAAGACTATTAAAGTATCGTCAAAAGTAAAAATACAAACAAAAAAAGAAATAAAATAATAGTACCAAATTTACTGTCAGATTCTTTTCATAATCAGGTCACCCTTGCCTCATATATCACTTATATAATTTTTTTTGTATTTATTATCCTGCTTTTTGTAGCGTTCCCACTTCTTTTTAATATTTAATAATATATAACATAAAAAGAAGTTGCATTGGGATGGATCTCTCAATATTTGCTTTAGAAAAGCCAACACTTGATTTTAAAATTTCCTTCTTTCTGTTTAATTGATGAATTTTGGTGAATGGTAGAAAATCTACATTGCCTTGGAATGAGAAATTTATATGCAAGAACTAACACTAATGACATGTGATGATTTGATGATCCTTTTAAGGGTCATTTTTACGGAAATAAGAAATAATTATCTATGTAAGATTATTTTATGCTATATTCCCAATTCACCTATCCCATCCCCTAAAAGTAGTAGGACGATTAGCATAGAACTAAAATTTTGAATGCTGAATCATATTTTCCAGATTTCTGAATTTCGTCCGTGAACCAAAGCATAGTGTTGTTAACACTGCACATATTAATGTAGGCCTTGTTTCAGTGGGATTTGTTTCTGAGAACTTTTTCAACTCAACTGTTGGAACTGACTGCACAAATATTTCAAAACTTTCCCTGCTTGGAAAGATGTTAGTGTGTAGGGACACTTACTATGGGAAACACCCAAAATAAAAGCTACTCTAACAAACAAAATGGTATCTGTGCTACTTAACAGAATGGTACTTTGAACGACAAAAATCTGCATCCAGCATGCTTCACTGTCCACACTATTATAGAAGAGGACGTGGATTTGCAGAGGTTGTTTTTTTTAAAAATGAACACGGTGTTCGAGTTAGCTTCCACGCACCTAACCAATTTCACAAAGTATCTGCTATCTCCCATCATCCAATTAAAGCAAGTGCGATAACTTTGTCCGCCAAAACTTGTGCAAAATAAAAAAAATTAACTTATGTTTTCACCTAAGAATAGTTTAAGCAATATTTTTTTGAGTTGCCATCTATGGATAAAGAAATTGAAGTGAACTTCCTCCTATACCTTCACAAAACAGAGAACACCACAGAAATAATCAACCTACACCAAAAATTACATGATAGACACCTCTACCATGAAAGCAGGGTAACAAATCAAAGGTGCATATGACATTATAGCATATAAATGCTCATTAACTGTTCTAACACCATTCGTAGGGATACCTTTTTGGGACAGAAGTGAAGAATCACGGTGGCATTTCGGTGCAGCATAATACTAAGGCAAACAATAAGAATACATGATAGACACCTCTATCAAAATATCATTGGATGCATAAAATGCTAGAAAGATGGAGAAAATATAATAAATAAGCTCAAATGGAACAGTTCCATGGAAGAACGAAAAACTGAAATATAAATGAAATTCAAATAATCAATTTACAACACTGTTTCGGTTATGTTTTCAGTAATACTTTTCAAATCTTCATGACAAACTAGAACCTTACCTCTGCTTCAACTTATTGGTGTATGTCACTTCTACACATTATGAATTTTTCACATTAACCAATTGACAATGATACAAATTGGCAGCAAGATCAAAAAGTAAACAAGTGAGGTTGAGAATCTAAATGCAGAGAGGAGATCATACAGATTTTGGTACTCCTAAACTCAGCAACCCATCACTGCACAATTATAGACAAAACTTCCTGAATGTTTTCTCCCCAACAAATTCCAATTTGGTGCGCCTTCTGTAGGTTCCCAAGAATTAATCTCAATGAATCGCCCATTTAACGCCCTAGGTCCTCCAATAACTATGAGCTGATCTCCACATGCCCTAAATGCTAGCCCCCAACCATTCATAGAGGTCGCCTGCTCAGGCAATCTTCCTATAGTAATCCATAAGTTTCTTCTCTTATCATATTTCCAAACTTCATTTTCAGCATAATAAGCAGCATATAACTCGTTCTTTACAACTGCTAAGAGTGGAGGTGCCTTAGCTATTGCAGGAGCATCATTAGCTCCAGCTCCTCTGTTACGTGCTGGGAACATATCAGGTACCTCCGTCCAAGACCTTGCTTTGAAATCATACACTTCACCACAAGTAAGTCCATTTGAATTACCAACACCAACTCCACCAATTATATAGAACTTCCCATCCATGAATACTCCAGAACACAATTTTCTTGGTTTATTCATGCTCGGCAGAGTCTCCCATGTTCCAGTTTCTGAATTATAAAGTTCAGCAGAGCTTAGTATATTGCCCCTTGAGTCACAACCGCCTGCTACAATTGCAATTTCCCCGAGGCTTCCAGAGCCAAAGAGGCACCTAGGAGTGTTTGTCTTCATCCCCGATGACCATGAGTTGGTCAGGATGCTGTACTTGTAGATGACATGGGACTCTATTTCCTTCCCAAAGACAAGAAGTTCAGTACCAACCGCCAGTGATTCCTTGTCAGAACACATGAAGCATTCATTTGACGTCATCGCTGGCAAATGCATCCACCTACAGCGAATGGGATCAAAGGCCTCCCATTCAAGGAGGTTGCAAGAGAAATAAACCCAGTGTTCTACGATACCCATCTGTCTCCTGAGCCTATACAGTTCTCCACTCTGAATTAAAGACCTAAAGCTCTGGTTCAATGAAGCAATTGATCCATAATCTGACCTTGAACAATGAAGCAGGCAATTTATTGAAAGGTCTCGCCCAATTTGGTGGATTAAAGAGCCTGAATCAGAGTGACTGTCGCTATCATGCTGCTTATCTGAATGTTCCTCTTGAAAGAGCGAAAGACCGTAATGGCACTGCACGGCTTCCTCCTTCTCTTGGACATCAAGCAGCTTGGATGACTTTCTCAAACCAATGTCTGCTACATCCTCCAAAGGACGCTTTCCCTTTGAGTGTTCAATAACTTGGAAAGCATAGCATATCCACTTGCTCGCTTGTTCGCATGCACAAGGCAAGTCCCTCGAAACATGATATGATCCCTCCAACATGACGCTCGATATGCACAGGGGTCGGAAAATCACACCTAACCTGCAAAAGCAAAGACGAAGACAATTCCTTAAAAGAATCATGCCAAATAATCAGATCAGAATTTTAATTTTATAGATATTCCAGTAAGAATACCACATCTACAAGCACAACATCTTTCAATAGAGTGCAAACATTAACCAACTAAACAGTAAGCTTTGTTGTCTCCAAGCACTAGTCGAGGCAAGCACATAGTATTCCTACAGATCTATAATAAGAGATCAACATAAAAGCATGAAGTCAAATCGAAAGAAGTATGGTCCTTCTAACAAAGACAAATAGCTGAAATTCGATGCAAAATTGTTAATGTAAACAATTGTAAATGAGCTAAGACGTCACTATTGAAGTACTGGTCATTTAAAATCTACGTGTAACTGAAAGCAATGGCACTACGAAAAGGAAGGGCAGAGAAACGGCAGGTTTTTACTCCTTTAGGTCATCTAATTAGGGGATTCTGTGGGAAGAGAAAAACGTAAAAGGATTACCACCATTAATGAGCTTGGATTCATTAGGAAACAAAGAACAGAAAACCATAACCACCTTTTATGAGTTTTTTTTTATTGCGCAAACACTCGTAACCGCTACAACCAGTTTTCTATGGGAACTTTTTCCAAACATGTGACGCAGGATGCTTCACTGGGAAGCTTTTCGACACTTTGGCGCATATATTCCTCAGCGAACAAAACCAAATACTGTTTCTCCTCCCCATTTGCCTCTTTTTTTCTAAATGTAACCACTTTCTTGCATTGGATTTAGGCAACGTATGTCCTCCATGTTGACTAATAGCTATTTAACTCAATAATTCACAATGCAAGCATATAACACAGAAGAGATGATGCATTTTTTAACATAAAGTTATGAATTAAGACGTTCTCTGGTTAATGCACTCCCCCTTTTGCAGTTTGTGCATGTATTTGAAAGTTCTCACAACTTATGAAACATCCAAATAAATGATAAGCTTCATTTGACTTTCTTGCAAGTAAATTATTCAAGCCAATTTATGAGCCCGCCTGCTGCCTCCAATCAATTTTAAAAAATCACCACTAAACCAACAACTGTTGGAACAAAAAATTCCTACAAAATCCTTACTTTGAAAGTTGTGAACATAGCCTATATCATTTGAATTGAGCAGCTGATAACCTGAGCACTTTTTTTCCTTTCAATTTAGAAAAGAAAACTAGATTTTTGACTAAATTTAACTTGAAATCACAAACGAAGAAGGGTATAAAAGCGGCATCAGCAAGGTAAAAAAAAATTCTCCTGTGTTATCTCTATAGATAAATTCTTTCAACTTCAAGATGAATTACTCAAGGCAAACTATCCTTATTCTGATAGAGGGTTCCACAGTTACAACAGAAAAAAAAAATCATCTTACTCAATTGGAAAAAAAAATGATTCTATCTAGAAAGCTACAAATACCTAATAGAAATCTCATGAAACGGAAAAAATAATCAGGCGAATTTCTGGGTTTTCAAGCCCACCAACTAAGCACCTTAGACTGATCAAGCGAGACATTTAACAATCACAAAGGAAATCTCAATGAACATAAAGCTCTTACACAATGCCTATAAACTTGCAGAATCAGCAAACTTCATCAAAATTCGTAAAGAAAGAGCAAAAAATGAGAAGCCAAAAGCTTCAACATGCTAAAAAAAGGAAACAGAAGATAAAGGAACTTACTGATTTTTGCAAAAGGAAAAAAACTCCAGAGGAATGAATTTTGTTACAAACCCATCAAAATAATACTACTACTAAAATGTTAAGCAGTTAACAGCACAGGTTTTCAGTGGACAAGTGTTGTTGGTGAGGACCTTTTTGCTTTGTCTATATACATTTCAGGCCCCTTCGAATCTCAGATACAGACAGCTGTTCTCTTTCCCTCTCAATCACTCTTTTATTCTCATATCTGAGAGAGAGAGACGGAGAAATTGAAAAGGGAGATGGATTGATAATTGTTCTCTTTTTTCCTGTTGGATTGCTTAATAATGGCTGATATACCATCAGATATGTCCAGTGTATGGGTTGATTCTCTCTTAATTAAAAATCTTGATTTTAAAATAATTTCCATTTTAAGTTTTGACTAGGAAATATTAATCTCAATTAATTAAATTTTAATATGATAAAGGACATCAGATTAATAATAGCTGATATAATAATAAAAAGAAAAAAATGGACAGACATTTAACGGAAAAGAGGTGGTGGCGGTGTGTGGGACCAGAAGCAGAGGAGCAAGAAAGTGACGGGATGTTTATTGGAAGAGACAACACTGATAACGGCCGTTTGTGCACGTGTTAGTCTTATTCGCACGCGTAACTCCGGTGTAACATTTTATTTTTTCCCGTTTCCTCTCTAATTATTTTATTCTCTCTTCTGTTACTTATTATATGTACTTAACAGTGAGTCAATGTCTTAGAGAAAAAACACTACAACTTAACATTGGCAAATTTGTGGATTTGTTGGCAACCGTTTGCGAACTCTATATAATGGTTGAGGAAAATTTGCGTGCGAAATTACATTAGCACATGAGGAATAAATGATAGGGCCCAGATTGCACATGTTAGCTGACACTAGAGTTTACAAATATGGGCATAAGTTGTAACGTCTGCCCAAGTGCATGAAAAGAGTTCTGCTATGTTTGGTTTTTTTTCCAAACTTGGTAATGTCCTCATTTCTCTGCGATTAACAGTTGTTCCCCACTTTTCTTCCATATATATTTCTAACTAACTCTCATCTAAAGGACAGAGTTTTTGGTCTTAGGCCTCTTATTTTGTCTCCACTCCATTAAAAATGGTACCCAAACCAATTTAACACATGGAGTTCTGCCAAGAGAGGTTGGTGGAGTAGTAAGTTGGGTTCTCGACTTCCAATCTTAAATATAAAATTTGTCTTTTTTAGAGAGCAATTTATATTTAGTATGAGATTTTTTAAAACTAATTTTTCATTTTTAATAAAATTTTAATACAAATCCCGAACACTAGACGAACACAGAGAAAACCTAAAATATAATGGGATAGTTGCAGTCTCATACTTTTTTCTTTGGTAATAAACTGTAAGTATTAATCATCAGAAAAAAAAAACAAGTTCCTACCACCCTTCTCTGAGGGGAACTATTGTTCTCTAGACTGCTACTAACTATTAGCATACGTATAACAGTTCTAGTCAGTTTAGGATTGATTAGTTTAGTTTGAGTATATTTTGGTTTATTGTTTATATTTTTGGTTTATTATTTAATTAGAATTAGTCAGTTATCGTTTTCTAGAAATCTATCTTTTCATTGTAACTCTATTTAAAGAGTTGTTTATCGTCATTAATAAACTAAGCTTTTCATAGCTTCACTAAGCATTTATATGGTATCAGAGCTGTATACGCTCTAACGAGAACGATCCATATTTTTGTTCTCTCTTTCTTCTCTTCTCACGCTATTCAGCGTCAATGACCAACAACAACAACAACAATGGCGCAAATTCCAGAGTTGTCAAAGCTGACAACACAACGGGTGTCAACATCATTATCTTCTCATGCTATTCAGTGTCAATAGCCAACAACGGCAACAATAATGGCGCAAATCCTAGAGCTGTCAAAGCTAACAACATAACGGGTTCCAACATCATTATCTTCTCACGCTATTTAGTGTCAATAGCCAACAACAACAGAAAAAACAATGCTGCAAATCGCAGAGTTGACAATACTGACAACACAATGGGTGCCAACATCATTATTCAATTCAACCTTGCCTCTTAACTATTAATCAAACTAAGCGATGACCACAACTTCGCTACATGGAAAACACAATTTTTTCATGATTATGTATGGCTACAACCTCCTCGACCATCTCGATGGGACCATTCCGGCCCCTTGTCATACAGTTGCCTTTAGCACCAACATGTCTCCCAATTTGGCATTCCTTACATGGTTCCGCCAAGACTAACTTATCCAGAATGTCCTTATGAATTCTGTTGAACCCTCTATTGCCTCTACAATTGTTGCAGCCTCCTCATCCAAATCGGCCTGGAACGTTCTGCACACTATGTATGAAAACATATCCCAAAATCGGGTATTTAGCCTCCGTGAACAACTTGTTCGCGTCCCTAATGACTCTCGCTGCATCGTACACGATCTTCACATCATTCAGACTCTCTCAGATGAGTTAGCCACCGATGGTGCTCATGTGTCTAATCCAGAGTTCATCGTCAAAATATGGTAGTCCGAGTCCTGAGCTTGGTGAAATCTCTGTTGCAATACGGACACGTGATACGCTGATCTCCTATGAGAAGTTGTTTGAAAAACTGCTTGATCATGAACTCATCCTTCGTCACGAAGATGCTAAGAAGCTGCTCAAGCCTCCTTTTGATCGAAATCTATTCAAGTTAGGTTCAGGTGCTCATAGCCTAACTTGAGGGGGCGTATTAGCATACGTATAACAGTTCTAGTCAGTTTAGGATTGATTAGTTTAGTTTGAGTATATTTTGGTTTATTGTTTATATTTTTGGTTTATTATTTAATTAGAATTAGTCAGTTATCGTTTTCTAGAAATCTATCTTTTCATTGTAACTCTATTTAAAGAGTTGTTTATCGTCATTAATAAACTAAGCTTTTCATAGCTTCACTAAGCATTTATATGGTATCAGAGCTGTATACGCTCTAACGAGAACGATCCATATTTTTGTTCTCTCTTTCTTCTCTTCTCACGCTATTCAGCGTCAATGACCAACAACAACAACAACAATGGCGCAAATTCCAGAGTTGTCAAAGCTGACAACACAACGGGTGTCAACATCATTATCTTCTCATGCTATTCAGTGTCAATAGCCAACAACGGCAACAATAATGGCGCAAATCCTAGAGCTGTCAAAGCTAACAACATAACGGGTTCCAACATCATTATCTTCTCACGCTATTTAGTGTCAATAGCCAACAACAACAGAAAAAACAATGCTGCAAATCGCAGAGTTGACAATACTGACAACACAATGGGTGCCAACATCATTATTCAATTCAACCTTGCCTCTTAACTATTAATCAAACTAAGCGATGACCACAACTTCGCTACATGGAAAACACAATTTTTTCATGATTATGTATGGCTACAACCTCCTCGACCATCTCGATGGGACCATTCCGGCCCCTTGTCATACAGTTGCCTTTAGCACCAACATGTCTCCCAATTTGGCATTCCTTACATGGTTCCGCCAAGACTAACTTATCCAGAATGTCCTTATGAATTCTGTTGAACCCTCTATTGCCTCTACAATTGTTGCAGCCTCCTCATCCAAATCGGCCTGGAACGTTCTGCACACTATGTATGAAAACATATCCCAAAATCGGGTATTTAGCCTCCGTGAACAACTTGTTCGCGTCCCTAATGACTCTCGCTGCATCGTACACGATCTTCACATCATTCAGACTCTCTCAGATGAGTTAGCCACCGATGGTGCTCATGTGTCTAATCCAGAGTTCATCGTCAAAATATGGTAGTCCGAGTCCTGAGCTTGGTGAAATCTCTGTTGCAATACGGACACGTGATACGCTGATCTCCTATGAGAAGTTGTTTGAAAAACTGCTTGATCATGAACTCATCCTTCGTCACGAAGATGCTAAGAAGCTGCTCAAGCCTCCTTTTGATCGAAATCTATTCAAGTTAGGTTCAGGTGCTCATAGCCTAACTTGAGGGGGCGTATTAGCATACGTATAACAGTTCTAGTCAGTTTAGGATTGATTAGTTTAGTTTGAGTATATTTTGGTTTATTGTTTATATTTTTGGTTTATTATTTAATTAGGATTAGTCAATTATCCTTAACTAGAAATCTATCTTTTTATTGTAACTCTATTTAAAGAGTTGCTTATAAGCGTTTATACTAACATGTTTATCCCACTACTTCTTGAGGACAACTAAAGACTTGAATCACGTTATCTACATAGATATTAGATCAGCTCGTTGTACCTATGTGCTTTCTTTGTGCAACTTAATTGGCCTAATCTTTCCCTCACCTCCTTCTGAATTTGTGCAAATAACTACTAGTGACTGCATTTTGATCCACTTATATTGTTTTCAATTTCTATCCCTCCAAGTGTGATATATCAGAGCTCCCTGTTTGGTCACACTAATTTTCTTCTTCAGTTTCTTCCATCTCCTATTATTGAACCATTTCAAATACTGGTGCACATTCAAGCTACTGACATAAATTTCTGACCATCTATTCAACGCTTCTTTTAATTCTTTTGTCCATTCACAATTAAAGAACAGATGTCGTGGTGTCTCCTGTGAATTTCCACATAGTCCACATTGATCATCTTCAATTGGGATGTGCATTCTAATTAATCTCTACTTGCGTGAGAAGCCTCTCTTGATTCGCTAGCCAAAGTATGAACATATGTGTAGGTAGCATAATGTTTTTCCAGATCAGGTCAGCTTCATGCATTCTCTGTTGTCTCCTCAATGGAGCATTATTGCTCGTAGAGACAGAATACTCACCATTCCTAGTGAGACTATATTCCTCATTTCTATATCACTATCGCATACCTTCCTATAGTAAGTTGAGTTTCCTCCAATATCAACTGCAATCTATGCTTGTGTATGATCCTCCCAAATGTGTGTGTTCCGTTACATATAAACACCATGCACCCATTTAATCCATAACATGTCCTCTTTTCTTGCCTGTTGCCATACCATTTTTCCCACTAATGTTATGTTCCATAGCTTACAGCTCTTAATGTTCAGTCCCTCAAATTTCTTTGGTTTAAAACATGCTCCCAGGATACCAGAGCAATCTTCCTCTTCTCCGCTGATTTTCCCCTCAAATAGTCCATACATTTCTTATCAACTTCTTTGTGGGAGAATAAACACAACTCTCCAGAAATTAAAGATAGAGAATAATACAGCCATGATAATTTGGAGCCTTCTAGCATAAGATAGGGTCCTGGCATATGTTGTCTACGAGCTGATGACAATCTGCTTTAGTCCATTTTTTTGATGAAAGGAAAAGTCCCAAATACTTCATAGGCAGAATACCTTTGGCAAAATCAGTTATATTAAACAATCTCGATTATGTCATTCCATTAGTACCAACACAAATGAGGCTTGATTTATCTGAGTTGGCTTCTAGACGTGTTACTTCACTAAAATGGTTTAAGGCCTCAATAACTCTAGTTACTGATTCCACTTGGCCTTTACAGAAAATGAATAAGTCATCAGCAAATATTAGATCTGTTAGCTTAGTAGCTTTACACATTGGATGAAATCTAAAATCCTGTAAGTTACTCATTTGACTCAGTACTCTATAGAGATACTCCATCGCCAATACGAACAAAAGGGGAAACATAGGATCACCTTGTCTTAACCCTATTTCTCCTTTAAAATAACCATATACCCTTCTCCATTCACCTTAATGAAAAAGCTTATTGAGGTTGCACATATCATCACTATATCAGTGAATGTTCTTGAAAAACCATACCCTCTCAATGCTTCGTGGATAAACTCCCATGCTCACCATATCATAGACCTTCTTAAGATCAATTTTTATGATACATCTTGGGGTTGTCTTTCTGCTATAATGTCTTAGAATATCATGGCATATCAGTAGTTGTAGACAAGGAATCTACCTTCAACAAAGGTTGCCTGGTTTATAACTACTACATTAATAGTTATTGTTTCCCTCAATCTAGAACATATCATTTTTGAGATACACTTATATAACACATTATAACATGGTATAGGTCTGAATTGACTAACATTCTGTGGAAACTTTAGGAATTAAAGAAATCATAGTGGCACTAAGTTGTTTGAGTAGTTTCCCATTATTGAAGAATTGCAAATTTGCCTCTTTAATAAGGCTTAATAATTAGTAACTCCAATAACGTTTAAATAAAACGTTATTGTCAGTAACGTTTTAGGCATAAAGCTTAACTTCCATGTTTAACGTCGTCAACCTCGATTAAATATTTTGTTTACCTGATACGTTACTGCCAAGTACGTTTCTTCTAGTTTCGTAAAGTTTTTAAAAAATGTATTATTTTGATGAATTGATTTAAATTATAACTTATTTTGGTTAAACACTCATAATACCCCAAGCAACTTGGAAGAAGTCACTTCCATATCCATCAGGACCTGGACTTCTTATTTTTATCTATACTGAACATAACCTTTCTCAAATTCCCCACTATATATGATTTGATCAAATCTAGTTGCTCCTCAATAGTTAAGACCCTGCCATTTTTTTAATAAAACTACTAAAGGCACTGATTCTCTGTCTCTTCTTTTTTCTTTTTCCAATAAATTAGAGTAATAATCAACCATAATGCATGTTATAGATTCTTGATCATGTTGTAGCACTCCATGTTTATCCTCCGATTGAGTGACAGATTGTTGTAG
>JACEIK010007097.1:39648-56315 GCA_018107945.1 Datura stramonium
TAAATTAACACTTAAAACGGTTTCACCCCGTATTCCTGTTCCTGTGGGTTCGACATTTCGGTTCTTAAAAAGAGCCACTATATTACTTGTACGACCCGTATACTTGCGGGCTCATCAGAATCCTCATCTTTATTTCTTTTCAGCTACATTTCTTTCAGATAGACTTAGAGTTAGTGGGGGTCTTGTCCCAGTAACTCATCAGATAGATGGCTTTCTAACATAGTCAAAGAATTAGATTTTTAGTTTATTTTCAATTGTATAAAACTTTATGACTTAGTTTTTCTTGTTAAATGTTTTATTTGATTATTTTAAAGCATTTGCTATGTATTTACTCAGAATGCCAGTCTCATGATAGACCATGTGTTGACTTGGGGTTGCTTGTGACTCCAAGTACCGTGTCTCATCTTGGGTATAGACTCGGTGCGTGATAAAATTCCATTTTTTGCATTCTCAAGTGAATTGGCCAGGGGTGTGCTATGCATGGTCTAACAGCTAGCATGGGATTACTTCATTCTTTTTGGATTCAAATTCAACTTAAATAGCTGTGGATAAATCATATTCTCTTGTTTCTCAACCACAAGAATGTTTATGCCTTGAGTTTTCTCAAACCCCAAGGCCAAAATCAATTTATCAACCACAAGAGCTTGAGGAAGGATAAACTATCTCTTGCATAGACCCTTTAATGGAGCAAAAATGTGGGTGATAACTATCTCTAGATCAACCACACACCTCCACACTCCAAATCCTCCCTATCGTCTTCTCACCCATTTCTCACTTTTCTCTCTCAAGAAAAAGCAAAGCAAAATTCATGTTTGCAACCATCAATTTTTACAATTAAAACTTTAGAGAAGCCAATAGATATAAGCTTTAAATAAGAATATAAGAGCAAATCATAAGCACCCATTCATAATTACAAATCCACCAAGAACACACCCCTAACTTGCAAGTTAGATTTACATATTTAGAGAGAGAGAGAGAGAGAGAAGATACCAATAGAACTTTTATCAACATTCATAACATCGGTTCATCAACTTGCTTCACAAGATTTCCAAAAATGGTTGAATTCCCCCACAAGGGGGGTTCCTCAAGAAGAAGAACTTTCTGTTCTATAATTTTATGTTGAGAGAAATCTCCAATTTCTCTAGATTGATGAATGAAAACGATGGATAAAAGTTTAGTGGTGTACAATGTGGGTGATATAAATATCTGTACTTTCTTGTGTACAACTTTTCACAATTTTCCTTGGCGCTTTTAGTTTTTTTCGAAACCTTTTCAGACATTTTTAGCCTCCTTGGACAGCCTCACTTACGAAGCACTGGCTTTTTGCCAATGCCAATCCGTGGAGAACAAATTACTCACCGAAGGGAAACAGTGCTAGAGCAGTGAGAACCAGTGATTCACCGGCAATTGACTGGCATTAGGCCGGTGATTTTCTAGTGGCAGACTACCAAATGTCGGTGGGAGCAGTTTTGAGGCATTTGGATTTTGGATTTTGCATTTTGCGTGAATTTTGCACTTTCGGATCCGCATTTAGCCAGTTCAAAGCATGTCCTTAACACCTCTTTTAGAGTTCAAATCTCCCATTATCTTTGTCTCTTTTCCTTCAAATTCACACTCATCAAATTTCATCTTGAATTTCATGCATTTTTGCTCGATTTCATGCTTTCTCTACTCAAGTTAAGTACCTATAATGATCAAAGAGAAAGGGCATAAAAACTACCTAAATAACTTGAAAACTAAATAAAAACTCATGTTTAAGAGCCTGATGAGTTTGTAAATTACCAACTCATCACAAACTTGTACGATGAGTGAGTGAGGATGCTTACCTAGTTCAATACTACATAAAGGATCTAGAACTTTCCCTGTTGGTCTTTACATTGGTTGAAGAATAGTTGGTTAGGAAAGGATCATAGGCTGTTTTTTATTTAGCCCACTTTAGCTTAAATTACCCAACCAACTAAAAATAAATTCCTTGATCCCGATTTTGAGCTTAAAAGTTGACTACTTTTCTTTGATTACCTACTCACCTTGTCCATGTTTATAATGAACATGTTTGGCCCTGGTCCCTCCTTGGATATTGTGAACTTTAACTTAGGCAAAATGCCTAAGTTGAGGGTGGCTATAGTAGTGGTGCGTAGACTGTGAGGAGGTGGAAAAGAAAGAAAAGAGTCAAAGAAAAGTGAGGTGTGGTGTGAATAAAGAGAAAAAAAATGAATAAAAGGAGCTGAAAATGTAAAA
Organism: Datura stramonium; assembly: GCA_018107945.1. Classification (NCBI taxonomy): domain Eukaryota; kingdom Viridiplantae; phylum Streptophyta; class Magnoliopsida; order Solanales; family Solanaceae; genus Datura; species Datura stramonium. The sequence goes on from JACEIK010007097.1 coordinate 41,887, forward strand.
AAGAAAAGAAAACAAAAAGAGTTGAAAAAAAAGATGAGAAAAAAATACACCACACTCACACATTGCATTTGAATGGTGAAAAAGGGGAACAAGCTAAAAGAAAAAGAAAGGGGTAAAAAGTCTATAGTGAAGCCATGTTGTGTAGTTCCAAGGAGGGTTAGTCACTAATATCCATATCTACCATACGCAATCTAAAGCCTACATTACAAGTCGAGAAATATTTATAGTGATCCTAGCCTAACTGTTTGAAAAACCAAAGTAGAGAAAATAAGGGCAAGCCTATGGTATCCGATGAGCAGTATTTGGAACTTCAATGTGAGAGTGAGAGTCTTACTTGATTAGTCTCAAGTTTCATATTTCTATATATCTGTGAGTTTTGGGGACTTCATTTGCTGTGAGGGTACATGGTTAGTGTTGCATTATGTCAGTTGTCTGTGTGAATAGCACTAGTGAAAGCTTAATTCTCTGCTGAAAGTTAGATGCTATATCTTGATCCTTGTATGTCATGAGTTGAAGTTACATGTGTGCATAGCTTACTTGGTTTGAATGAAAAAGGGGTCAAAAGCTGATAATGTTTTTTATTTGCAAATTTTGTTGTGTTGCATGTAGGTCTTCTAGTTTACTTTCTAGTTAAGTATCATGTTATAGTTTATTTTAGTTTGCCTGAGGACATGTAAAAGTCTTAAGTTAAGGGTGTTGATGTGTGGTGGGTTTACAACACTTTCGACACTTAAAACTAAGGAAATAAGAATGGTTTTAAGTGCATTTATACGGATATGATGCACTTTTGCTTTGTTTTCAGGGAAATTTGGTGTTGGAGTTGAAATCGATAGAAAGAAGTGAAAAGAGTGCAGAAAAGGGCCAAGTGCAGACCTCAATACGAGCCGTACAATCATGGCATGAGCCGTACTGAGAGTCGTGGAGAAGTCTAGAAGATGAGCTTAAGGCAAAGTCCAAGTTACGACTCGTGGTATGAGTCCTACCAAGGCATTCATAGAAAACTTCAAAAGAAGTTGCATTGGGTTAGCGTCATGGTATGGGTATCAACCATGGCTCATGATATCTACCTACGACCCATACCAAGGAGCCATGGTAAAGTTCCGAAAGATTGAGGAATGGCAGATCTCAAGGTATGAGAGGCAGTTACGAGGCATAGGAGGAAGGTATGAGTCATACCAAGACACTCGTGAAATTATCCAGAGATATCAGAAATATCAGATTCAGGCCACGATAGGATTTTGGGACTCGAGGATAAATGTACGAGTCTTACCAAGTTCCATCACTTAGCCAGATTCAAAGTTTCCAAACATTGTTCGAGCAGAGGTATGACCCGTACAATCATGGTACAAGTCATAGGTGAAGGAGGTGACAGTTTATCAGTTTTCTTGTTAATTTAGGAAAGGTTTCTAATTATTTATATAAATACTTTTCTATGTTATTTTTGTTAAGGGAAGAACAAAATTCGATTATTTTGACAAGTATTCAACTTTTGGGAAGATTGAGAACAACTTTGGAGAGTTTCTTGCATTGATTCTTCCATTGTTCTTGAATTGTTCTTCATTGATCATTTGCAATAATCAAGTGGGTTTACTATTCAATCATCATTGTAAGTTCTAAATTATCTTTTCTTCTATGAATGCTAATTGTATTTTTACAATCATGAGAGGATAGAATCTCCACAACTATGGTTGTGGGAACCATGGTGAAGTAACAAACTAGGGTTTGCACAAAGTGATTCTAAACCAATGCTAATGCTTTAATTGTTTTCTTTTCAATCTTAAACATTTCTTAACAAAGCGCAACATTAGGACTTGCCCGAATTCTCTACTTGCTTGAATCTAGAGAGGCAGAGATTAGGAGAGGAGAATTACAACAAAGCCTTGAACTTTATGGTTCATTGTATGACTTGAGTTGCGGTCGCAGGATAGTTAATTTGGAACAAATTGATAATAGTTAAAGTGAAATCACTCGAGAGACCTAATCTGGTAATTGAGTATAGTCATCAACTAGGGACAAACTAGTCGTTTGGATGAACCTATGCTATCAATTCTACAAGTCAAGTATTGGGATAAATCACATGTGTAAAACCTGAAGTAGTTATGAACCCATGGGGAACACTTCCCTAGTTAATTATATCATCTTGATAACAATCCAATTGTCAATACTATTACGTGTTTACTTCCTCACAAAACCCCCTTAGGAAATAGCAAACTTAAAAGCTTAAATACTAGCTTTATTCTATATCATTACCACATTCTCTATGGGATCGACCCCAACCTAGTTAGGTTCTTTATTGACAACTTTCGTGTCATACTTTTACATGAGTGTGTTTTGAGTTTTATGATACTCCCATCATTTTTTAATGAAGCTGAACTCATACTACAACGAGTCATACCATGACTCGTACCATTAATATTAGACACCCCAAAAACAAACGACGATCCTGACCATAACCCATTACAGAGACCTAAGAGGCGTATTGTAACTCATCATCTCGGGCCTTCTTCTGCAAATGCGAACCACGGGTTATAAATATGAGTCGTACCTTCCCACCACGACTCATGGTGTGGTCTCGTGAGTTGGGAGAACAGATTCTAGAACTTAACAACGACTCATCCCACAACCTGTTCCTCTAGACCATGACTCGTACAATGAGTCATTCTGAGAAAATTTCCAAACTTTTCCTATTGAACATATATCAAACCCCCAATCTAGTCTTAGGAACTTTTCAGGTGTTACACTATGGCTGGTGCCCCACACTGGGTCCCAAACTTCATAGAAATGTGTAGTAAATTTAGGGATATGGTTGGTGCCCCGCGCCAGGTCCTAAACTTCAGAGATATTTCATTCAACACTTTGGTGACATGAGAGGTGTGGAGCCCCAAAAGCATTCTGGACTTGGAGAAATTTCACAATATTTTGGTGTTGTAGAGGGGGTAGCGCACTAGGTGGGTTGTAGAGCTAAGAAATTTGACTAACACTCTGGTGAAATAGGTGGCGTGGGGTGCTCAGATGATCTAGAAGAGTGGAAATTTGTCTAACTCCATGGTGAGATGGATGGTGAAGTGCACCACTCTTCTCGGATAAAGCCCCCAGCTCAGCTACTAGTGTGATCACGGTTGATAGAAAGAGGTACACGAATGCTCCCAAGAGCAAGCAGAGAAAATGCAAGACTTTGAGGTCCCAGAAAAGTCCATCTCCTATGGTATAGAGCAGGTCCCCGCTGCCCCTGATCTCAACATGCCATATCTTGAGGCATTGCGCCATTCTTTCGGAGAAGCACTTGTTAGAGTATCCTCACCCCCTCCCATCATCTCGCCGAAGCGGCCTTCATAAGCTGGCGGAGATGACACATCCCCACGAGAGCCAACTCTAAAAATTGACTAAAAGTCTCCCTACTCTGATTTCCAAGACTATGAAAAAGGAGATGAAATTTGTATATGATAGCTTGAGCAAGTTGTAACCTCAAGCAGATGTTGTGGAGGGGGCTGTCATATCCCTCTGGGATGTAGTGAGGGAATTAAGAAGTCGGGCATAATGGAAGTTCCCAATACGAGCGCACTTGACGTAGCCATGGCTGCCCCTTCTACAGTCTGAGGCCTTATAGAAGACCTGTTCGAGGGCTTAGGTGATGAGGTGGGGGATTTGGGAGATGATGGCCATGATGCGGATGTTGCGGTCAAGGATAATGATGATGTTGAGTGACCACTTTAGAGAGTTCTTACCCTTACTTTCTTTGCATGGATACATTGGGGACAATGTATTATTTTTAGTTGGGGGTGGGATGAGTGTATCTCTCTTGTGGTTATTATTATTATTGTTGTTGAATTTTGGTGCCCTTGTCAGGCTTAGTTTTTGTATTCATGTTTCCCTTGTCGAGAAAAATTTCTTAAGTTATGGGGTTGGTAATTTGTTAATTTTTGTTTGGTTGTTGCCCTTATCGGGCTAATGTTTTTTGATGTGGTTGGTTGTTGAGCCTTTGTCTAGCTCATGAAGAAAGAAAAAAATGATAAATGAAAAATTATTCTTAAATTGTTAATGCCAAGGATGGGTCATTTTAAATTGTAAAATATTGTAGACCCAAATTTCAATTATCGTCTTTTGTTTGTCGTAGCTAGTGAATAAACTACTATGGATTATCTTTATACCACGGTTCTTTCCCAAAAAGTGAATTTCTTTTCTTTTCTTTCTTTTATTATCGAACCAAGTGGCATTTCTCAATGATGAATTGAGAGACGAATTTCTGAAGAGAAAATGCCAAGTTTAAGTCTTTTTGAGTCAACAATTGAAATGGTTTCTAAGAGGTACCACCAGAAAAATTTGATTAAATGGCATGGATATTGAATTTTGAGAAAGAAAGGGGCATTTGAATTTGAGAAGTTGAGTATATTTTTGTCATAAATTACACATTATTTGTTTGGCTTCTTATTTCTCATGTATTCTTGTTTTATGATTCATGTTATGATGATGAAAATGGTGTGAAACCCTTGGAGGAGGATGCTTTGTGGAAAGATTTAGTTTAATTCACTTCCATGAGCGATTGTCTAGAACTTGTCCTAAGTGTGACTCAAGGAGAAATCCTAGATGTAGCTGCACTTAGAGGATGATTTTAGGCTTTCTTTTGGATAACTACTTTACTCATATGACCTCCTTGAACATGAATCCTTGTTAGCCAATGTTGAGCCTTTAAGCCTTTTTCTTGAAAACCACATTACAAGTCCAATACCCCTTTTGTAATCCCTCTTTGGCACCCATCCTCCCTAGTGCTAATTGTGAGAAGAAATGCAAAAATGATGCTCAAAGTCCCAAGGGGTAGGAATAGAAATGTAAATATAAGGCCAATTCCTAATTTTTGGGGTTGCAAGAAGGAAAACGAAAAAACAATGTGAACTTTAATGTGAGGCAGCACCACATCATGAAAATAATGAATGAATTTCTTGAGTGAAAAGAATTGAATTGTAAAAGGTGTTTCCTCTTGCTCAAATTATATGAAAAATGGTTCCTAAGAAGAGATAAGGAGGGCTCTTATTTCGAAAGTGGAAATGATGTTAAGGAGAGATAAGGTGAACGTAATCTAAGAGGAGAGTGGAGTATGTAATAAGATTCACAAAAAGAGCATTAGGGAGGTTGTAGTCACTAGAGCTTAAAATTCATCCTACCTTTACACCTAGCCTACATCATGACCTCCATGTCCAATTTATTTTTAAGTGTAGCAACTCTACATTAGTGGCGAGTTACACGAAGGGCAAGCCTATTGATCAAGTTATGTGCATGAGAATTTCTTGGTGGGAGTGAGCGCAATTATTTCATTCCATAATCCCTTGAGTGTGAATTTTTTGATAACTAAATGGGATTCTCTCTTGTTGTGAGTAGCATCACCTCCTTGGGGGACATGCTTGCACTTTTCAAAGGATTTGATTGAGACAATATTGTGGTTAGCTTGAAGGCAAACTGTGAATGTGCATTTTTAATGATTTGAGATGCTCTATAGACTTGCTTTGAACATGAAGGCCCTTGTTTTGAATGAAGAAATAAAATGTGATTCATGCCAAATTGATTGTTGTTATCTCTTGAGGAATTTGCATAAAGGGTTGAGCCTCCTCTTTTCCTTTGTGTTGGTGAGCAATCTTTGGGTTGTCTAGGTCAATGTGGTCCCCTGTGCATAATCTCATGTGACATGCTTATTCCTAAGTTCATATGTAAAGAACTGCATTATTTGAGGACAAAAAATGGTTCAAGTTTGGGGTTTTGATGAGTTGGTAATTTATCAACTCATTAAGCTTTTAAACATGAGCTTTTGCTTAGTCTTCAAATCATTTAAGAGGATTTTATGCTCTTTCTCTTTAAGTTTTGCAGGTATTTACATTAAGGAGAGAAAGAAATAACTTGGGCAAAAGCATGGGATTTAAGAAAAGGATTGAAGCTTGACCCGATAGGCCCGGTGCTCTACCAGATATAGCCGGCGAAATACCGACTGGAACGTAGAAGCTACTAGACTGGAGTGGAATGAGCATTGGTGGAAGATGGGTCAGCACTTGTGAACCGCCGATGCCAGTGTTGATTGGACCCAGGGTTCACTGATCATACACCTGCGAATCAGCGGCGCTCCGCGGATGGGCACCAGTGGAACGCCGGTGACTCGCTAGTGGCACCGCCTATAGGAAGGGAAAAATTATCTTGCACGGAAATTTAGGAGAATTTTGACCTATTTTTGTACATTCTTTTGGAATGTACCAGAGATACTTTACTAGATTTGTAGAGAGTAGAAAGTAGAGAATAGTGAATAGCTTTTTGCTCATCTTCTTCTTTTCAAGGTACACCAGATTTGTAGAAAGTAGAGAATAGTGAATAGCTTTTTGCTCATCTTATTCTTTTCAAGGTACAAAAACCTCTATTGAAAAGAATTTGTAAGCTTAAATTTAACTTTTGATGATGAATGTGATGATGTTGATTGTTAATATAATTTTTTTATTTTTCATCAATGAGTAGCTAAAACTGCTTGTTAGGGGTGTGTGCATGAAGTGGGATTAAATTGGATTGGATATTGCTTGAGTAATCTTTAGTTATTCATTTATTATAAATCTATTATTTTCTCTCAATTTATAGCGGATTTACCCGTAGTTGCAAATGTGGGTGTTGATTACTTATTTGATTTTTGCTTTATAAAGAGAAATTGGATATGGGTCAAAAAAACAATGGTGGGTAATTTGATATTGGTTATGTGGGGTTAGGTTAGAAATAGCTAAAACTCATGACCATGAACCCATGAGAGATTTGAGGCTAGAAATAGCTCAAATCTTACCCAAGTCTTAATGGATTTATTGTTTGAGACCTTGGGGTTTGAGAAAACCTGAGGCAAAAGAAACCCCATGGTTGAAAAACATCGGGTGCCATATCGTCTATGATTATTTGTAATTATGAGTAATTAATTGATTGCCTAGTTAGTTCCAATCCAATAGATTCCACATTCAAAAGCATACCCCTGTCTTTTGCTTACATTTGTATTTCAAGTCGGTTATCGTGTCAACTGAGCAATAGCTGATTACATTTTAGTTGTAATATTGCAAACCCTCAAAATTTTACTTTCCTATTTTAAATACAATGATGCTCTTTCATTTAACTTGATAGATAACTTGTAATACCCCGAGAAGGCCTAAGAATAGACCCGGGAGTGTAATTTGAAAAGGGCAGAAAAACTGGAAAATACACTAGCAAAGACCACAGAACAACTCGTGGTATCAAACCACGAGTACTTGAATGATGTTGTTGGTTAGGGAAAGGTTGGTGGCAGTGGAGACAACAATAGGTATGATGACCCGTTGCAGGATACAACGGACCGTCCTTTCCAATCGTGGTTAGGGTCAGGCTGGGCGACAAGGTAAACAACAGGAGACCCAATAACCCGTTAGGAGAAACCATGGGTCATTGGTTGTGGTCGTTGTTGGAGGGTAAGAATTTCAAGTGGAAGTGACAGGTTGAGACCACGACTCATTGGAAGGAACCACGAGTCATGGTGAGGCTCGTGGTTTCAGATCATATGATGAGCAAACAACAGACGGTGTAATGGACCGTGGTTTCAGAGGACGAGTCGTCCTATCCATTCGTTGGTTAGTTTTGAGAGAAGGAATTCAGTAGTCTATTCAACGAGGAACATGACGGGTCGTTGGTGGTTCCCATGACCCGTTGTTACCACTCGTGGGTTCTATCCGACCAGATCTCAGGGCAGGTTCATTAAGGGCATATTGGACTTTTTCACGCTTTTAGACCCTAAACTACGTTATTTTGTATATTTTTCTGAGTTTGATAAGATGAGTTAAGTTCTTTACGCATGCCCATTCTCATGCAAGAACTTTAGAGAGATTTTTGGGAGATTCAAGGTCTTCTTCCCCAAGTTTCCATCAATTTCTTTGTGGGAATTCAAGGAACCTCGAAATCAATCCATTCCCAGGTATGTAGGGTTTTAGAATGAGTGAAATTCTTCCTCACCCATGCCCAAATTTCGACTTAAATCATGAATCCTCCTATTCAACTTCTATGGAGTTTTACCCAACTGCATGAAAATGTGATATCTCTTTATGAGTTTGATTTAATTGAGTTTTAATTATTGAATTATGAATGATGGGAAGGTTTTATATTATTTTCTTTAAAAACATGTTTTAATCTTTTAAATCAAAAATGCCTATTTGATGAAGGTTCATGAAAGTTACGATTTACGATGAATATGCAATGTTTTGAATGTATTGATGACGAAAAAGCATGAATTCAAGTTACCGATGTTTATGAGCATATTTTGAAAGAATTGAATATGATGAAGTATTGGGAAATGCCCACATGTTAAAGAATGATTTATGATTTATGAAGCGAATTACATGATTTATTGATTTATGATGTTGGCCAATGAAAAGGGCCTATGAATCTTGGATAAGCATGTTTTAAAGGGGATCAATGAAGGTAAATGTTATATTTTAGCCAATGAATCTTAATGCATGATGCTATTTATTTATGTATGAGCCTATATGCATGTTTTTGGGAGCCGTGTCTAGCACCAAGCAGCCCCGCGTTCAAAAGACTACGTCGGTTAACCATGTGCCACCTTGCGTTTCTAATGATATAATGTATTTGTAATGATCCCCTCAAATGTGATATCACGCCTAATGCACGACCCTCACCTTTCAAGCCAGGGTCGGCTCTGCCCACTGAGTGAGATAGTTGGGGCATCATGAAAGGCTCTACCATGATGGTGTCGGTTATGATGAGTCCTCCCATTGTTTCGCATGTCTTATGCATTGTTATATTTATGTTATTGGCTCAAGTTATGTTTTGATAATGTTTACTTATGATTATGATTATGAACACTTTATGAATGATTTGAAAGCCTTGAGCCTTATGTTTTCTTACGAAGTTTATGGTATATGCATGATGTCCTTCTCCTACGTTACTTATGAGTTTTGTTTTACTTTTAAATGTCTGTTTTATTCACCTTGCATACTCGGTACATTTCACATACTGACTACATACTTCTATTCTATATGGTTTCTATTCTATATCGTTTCATGATACAGGGTCCAGATCTCAAGCTCATCATCATCCTTAGCCAATCTCTGCTTACGCTCTCAGATTACAGGTGAGTCCTCATATTCTGAGGACCGTTTGATAGACTTTCATATTATTTATGTTTCAGCATTGGTGGGGTTAGTTGGGGATGTTGTCCCATTAGCCCATCTTATGTATTAGAGGCTTTCAGACAATGTGTGGTGTTCAGCTCATGTGTACGCTTGGTATTTCAGGTGTTATGCTATGTTTACATTTTTGCTATGTTTTTTGTTAAGTTTTCTTCTTTACTTACTGAGATTAGACATATGCATGTTCCATGAGTCGACTTGGGGTCTCTCGGGGTCCCTTGTCCCGTGTCTACGATTCGAGTGTATGTTCGGGTCGTGACATAACTTCCATGCCATCTAAGCGCATTCTCTGTGGGATTCAACCCTGACACTCATCGGGTATATTTGTTTTGCCAATGACTATTTACACTCTCTTTTTATGAGGAGTGAACTTGGACATTATCAGATGCTAGATTTACAACTGAGGCTAGGAGGTCGACCTTCCATAAACAAGGAGATGGCAACGTTTGAGGCGAGGTACTCACTCATAGAGAGTTCCATGCAGAAGTGTATAGTGGGACCTACCTTTTAGGAGCCTCTTGATGATGATGAGATCATGGTGCCTTGATGGAGTTGATGATTTATACATGGATGAGGATGAGGATGCTACTATGGGCTCCATGCAGGTTGATGGCGATGATGATGTGGATGAGGATCAGGATTACAATCCTGAAGATGATGCTTAGCGAAGTTCCTTTTCTCTACCTTTTGATATGATTGTGTGTGCACTGTTTAAGTGTGGGATGGAGGAAAGATTCCTATTTATTCTTTGTTTGCTATATTTGCAGTAGGCCATAGCATAGTGTCATTCCCCGTAATAGTAGCTCTATGATTTGTTAGATCTTTGTTTGTAAATTGATGATGTTGTTGACTTGGATTCCTTGTGATGTAGTGACTATTGTTCATCTTGAGTAGTATTTTGTTAGTTTAATTTTAGAGTCAAAATGTTGTTGGTCAAGGGTGAGTATGCCATCAAGTTTTGTTTGAAATTTTTTGAAAATTGGCATTCCTCACCCACCTTTCAATTTTTCTTATGGCCTCTGTCCTTTTCCAAAGGGGAGTCCTTTAAACCGGGTGAATATTTTAATTTTTTAGGAGTCATTGTCGTCTTAGTGTAGTGACCCTTCCCTATGATAGATTGATGATGACCTTCTTAAGGGAATTAGTCACTTTTATTATTTTTAAGGATTGAGTCATAGATCATTCACTTGTGTGCTTGTGACATTCTACTTAGCTACTATGCTAGAGTCAGTGAAGTGGTCATCTTGAATATATAAGTGAGGAATCCATGAGAGACACACATATCTCTTTAATTTGACTCAAAATGATTCTAAGGGCTTAATAATGAAATAAAAATGTCATTCAATATGATTGTGTGATTGTGTAGCTGTAGGAAGCCGACTAGATTCTTGATTTCCATGAGAGGTGAGCTAAATTGTCTTGTGTATATATATTGAAGCATTTAGATCTTGCCTTAGTGTACATAGGATAGCTAGTTGTTAGGGAGTTCGAATATGATCAAGGCTTTTCTTTGGAAAAACCATGTTTTCTCCCATTTTTGTTTTACCTTCCTGTACATTCTCCCTAGTTACCCCCATTTGAGCCATAAGCTTTATTCTTTCTTAGCCACGAAAGTATCTTAATCCCTCTTTTTATGAGACCTCATACTTATGGACCCAAAGTAGTCTAGGCACTTTGAGACTTGAAAATAAAGGTCCACCGAAGTATAATGTTAAGGGAGAAAGAAAAACTTATGGTAAGAGGAGAAAAATAGGAAAAGGGGTGCCCACAAAATTGTGTTGTTTACTTGCTGCTAGGACAATGAAAGATAGAGCTTTAATTGCAAAATTCTCATTGATTCTATAAGCAAAGACTAGCAGTTAAGTAGTGAAAAAGGGGCATGAGAAGAAAAGAAAGAAAAAGGGTGAGTTGGTGAAGGGTGAACAAGCAAGAAAAAGGTGGTGGACTTGAAAAGTGAAAAGATTTCTTAAAAGTGCTTAGGGTGGTAGTCACTATAAAAGAAATATCATTCTTACTCGCCCATTAGCCGACATTACAACCAAAAAAAGTCCTTGTAATCTGAATCTCTTAAAACAGCCAAGTAGTCTAAATGTACATGAAGGGCAAGCTTATAGTATGTGACATATGTGCATTACATCATTTGTGAGTGTGAGGGTGCCTTTCTTTCTATGTTCCATGTTTTTGCATTGATAATTGAGAGAGAAAAATCACTAAAAGTGAGGGGCACAAGATGTCTACGTCGGTATACTATTTGTTGCATAGTTCATACTTAATCATGTTGGCCTTATAAGTCAATTATAGAGGTTGTGTGGTCTTTATTGTGAAACCTTTACAAGTGCTTGATGAGAATTCTTGTATGTTGATGAACCACTTGACATATGCTCTATGCTAGTTGGTTGAGTGGGAATTGATAGAGGTACCAAGTGTGATGGTAAAAGATTAGTTTATGTATGTATTAAGAATTGTTCAAGGACGAACAATAGTTTAAGTTTGGCGTAGTGATGTTGGGCATACTTTTATGCCCATTTTCCATGTTTTTTCTTATCTTTTACCTTGTTTTGAGTTCATAATCCTTATGAAATGCACAAATTCCTATGTTTGTGTGCTTTGTACACTAACAAACGATTTGAGATGTTTTGGGCAGGAAACCAAGGAAAAAGGACCCAAATTAGCCCAAGATGTGAAGAATTGAGAAGTTGAGAAGAAGGATCTGGGGCTATGGTTGGCGCCCCACACCAGGTCCCAAACTACAGAGAAAAGTGCAGTAAATTTGGAGTAATGGTTGGCGCCCTGCACCAGTTCCTAAACTTCAGAGATGTTTCATTCAACACTTTAGTGAGATGTGAAGCACGGAGCCCTAGAAGCATTCCGAACTTAGAGAAATTTCACAACATTATGGTGTTATGGAGGGGTGGTGCACCAGGTGGGTTTTAGAGCCAAGAAATTTTAGTAACACTCTGGTGAGATAGGTGGTGCGGGGCGCCCGAATGATCAAGAAGAGTGGAAATTTGGCTAACTCCTTAGTGAGATGGATGGTGCGACATGCCCGGAGCCAAACTTCAAAGAAAACTTGAGCCCAACTTGGGGCTATAGGTGGGGCAGCACGCCAGAACCATTCCGAAGCTAAATTTGCTGATTTTAAAGCTAAGTGTTGGAGGGCAGAAGCGTTATTTGAAGGCTCAACTATAAATACAGCCTCTACGTCGTTTCTTAGGAATCTTTTGATCACTTTTACATTCTGTATTTCATTATTGGAGGCTTGTAAGACATTTGGAAGGAATACAAGTTCTACACTAGGTTTCGTCTCTTCTTTATTGTTTTTACTTTTGAATGATGATGATTAAGTCTTTGCTTTTCCATTTGTCTATGAGTGGCTAAACTCATACTCTAGGATTTGGGCCATGGTGAATGATTGATGTTTGGAAGACTATTTATCTAGATTTAATTCTTCTTTAATGATTGTTTGTATTTACTTTTTTATTGCTTATTTATGAGACTGATCACCTTGTAAGTAAACCTGTTGGCTTTCGATTGAACTTAAGAAAGGGAATCAAAAGGGTTAAAGGTAAATATAAAATAAGAATTCAAAGACCCTTGAACCCATTGGTGAGAGGATAGAAGTTGTTGTTGAGGATAGGGATATACCCTTCAACCCTGTTTAGTTGAAATATAAGTAGGCATAACCATCGTTTCATGTTTCTCCTGCGACCATAGGGATATAGGCATTAGNGTTTCATGTTTCTCCTGCGACCATAGGGATATAGGCATTAGGGTTCATGAGATAGTTCTTTGATGCTAGGGATAGTGGTAAGGAATGGGATAGTAACTTGCAACTAGAAACCATAGGAAGAATCATTCTAGTATAATCACATCTTGAAAACTCAACCTAAAACTGCAAAGTGCCATTTCCCTAGATTTTCATCATCATCTAAAGTAAAACCAAGTTTGCAACCGCTTTAGTTAATTTTACATTTAAAGTTTTAGTAGTTTAATTCTCTAAATCATTCCTCTTTTGAACTGTTTGATAGAATAGCGAAATAAGAATCAACCTTGAATGATTAAACCGACAAGTCTCTATGGGTAAGCTAATCAGGGCTCTCAGTCCTATATTACTTGACGACCACGTGCACTTGCGTTCTTGGATGACATCACCTGAAAATATAAATAAAATAGACTACAATCTCTTGAAGTTCTGATGAGTTTGAATATAGAAGCTTAGCTTCAAAAGTTGCATAATTAACTTGGATTCTAGGCCTACTTAAGTAGATTGGACTCAAAATCCAACCTGCAGTTGTCATCTACTATGACGGTAAGGCAACAATTCAAATTACTGCAAATTTAGTGTTCCATGAGAGGATCAAACATATTGAGATAGAATGCCTCTTTGCAAGGGAGAAAATACATCAAGGTCTTGTGAGAGTTGAGTATATTGATCTGCGGAATAATTGCATGCCCAAGTGATACTTTATTACTTAATTTGGACTTGTTTATCTACTTTTATGTGTACATTCTCATGTGGTTTTTATGTAAATGTGGATTTATACTAACCAACATGATTAGTTATTGTTTTTGCAGTTATAATGAATTTTGGAAACTAATCTACAAGTTGGTGAAGTAGAGGAATGGACTCGGAAGCATAACTCGGAAGTCGGCAAGAAAATGCTAAAAACTTGATGCTCCGCAATAGAGGTCGTGTCACGCCACCATCGCGGAGGCATTTTGCCTAGAGTGAAATTTTGAGCTGAAATCCAGTGAAGGTGCGCGATGGCACCGTGTCACGGAGCCTATGCTCCACGTTCACTTCAGTGACACGGTGGGAAGACTTTGTTGCACACCCGGATTCCAGTGAAGGTGCGCGACAAGTCCGTGGCGCGGAGATGATGCTCCGCGATACCCTCTGTGCCACGCTGAGGATAATAATCCGGCATCCAAGTTCCATGAGGCTCCGCGACAGGGCCGTGGCACGGAGCTGATTCTCCGCGATACCCTCTGTGCCACGTTGCCAGTTTATTTCGGAAAATTTCTCACTTGTATAAATAGCACACTTAGATTTTATTTTAGGATATCTTACATTTCATGCTAGAACATGGGTATCAAGCAGTTGAGCTAAAGAAGTTCTAGGGTTAATTCTCTACCTTTTTCTCTTAAATTTCAATTACTTGTATGATTTCTACTTGTTTGAAGATGTTTAATCATCAAATGAGTGGCTAATTCACCTTTGGTTGAGGTTGAGGATGATTGCAGTAG
>JACEIK010007098.1:0-11265 GCA_018107945.1 Datura stramonium
CTACCAAAATTTTGAGAAAATCCTAAGGACTCAATTTTATAGGAATTACCCTCATTCGAGGACAAACGATCCTGGGGGAGGGGGGAGGATGTAACATCCAAATATTTTAAAACATCTAACTCGTTAAGTTTAATACATACGAGTCAAATCTTTTCTGCTTTACGTCATCCACGATGAGATATTGGAAGAATGAAGTTTCAAATGGATGGTCATATCATGAAATGGATATATGAAGGTGGTTAAAGAATTAAATCAAAGGTTTATGCCAAAGGGAGCCTTGTAACAAAATTCTAGTTCACAATTTTATCACGGGAAAGTATTTCAAACAATCTCATGTATGGTTTGACTTGGGATGAGCATAACTCCCTATATATAAAGAATTATTGGGCCTAATACTTATCAAATTAAAGGCCGTTGAGTTTAGTTTATAGAACATCAAACTGATTATTAATCCGATATCGGAGTAAAACGTTATGATTATTTTAATGCGAGTTATTAGAAAAGAAGATAGATCACGAGTTGTCAGATGGATTGGTTCAATTGGGTTGAGTTTGGATGCCTTTATAAGGAAAACCTTGCATAGATTTGTCATGTCCCAAGCTAGAACCTCGAATCGAGGCATGGGACCCAGAACCATGAATGGCTCCAAGTCGACCCATGGTATAAAGATAACAACTAAATAACATATATCAAGACAGAATTTGATAACTGAAGCATGAATAAGCGAAAGATTGAATAACATAACTATCATAACAGAGTCAACACTCAACAAAGCTGAGAATCTACATAATTTCTGATAAGCCTCTAACATGTCTGATAAGCAGATAGGACAACATCCCCAACTAACTCGCTAAAGTCTGAAACAGAATATAACATAATTAAATGCTAAACTACATGTCCTCGGAAGATGAGGAATCACCAACAACGGGAACTAAACTAAACTATGGGAAGCTGGACTAACGGCGAAACTAAGTTTGATCATCCGGACCTGTATCATGAAACAATACAGCATAGAATATGCGGTCAGTACTTAGAATATACTGAGTATGCAAGGTAAGTAAAACATGTTGAGCGGATGTCATCTGAAATCATGCATATAAACATAAATCATAAGATCATGAGAGTAAGGACTGCATGCTGAAATTTGAATCTGAAACATATATAGTCATAAGCTGAATATCATATTTGAATAGAATGGCCCAAAGCTAAAAATAGAAATCATATGGCTTGTCATATCTAAAATCATAAGTAAAAGCTCATAAATTGATCATTGGGTCAAACCTGCTAAAAAACATAATATCATAAGTCATGAACATGAATAACTGAAATCATGAGGAACAATGGGAGACTTGTGATAACTGACACCATCACTATAGAGCTTACGTGATGCCCCAACTATGATACTCAAGTGGGCAGAGTTGTCCAAAATCTTTCTAGAGCTAAGGACGCTACCATGATATCGATATCAAGTTGAAGGCCCCTTGCGGGAGGGGGAAACTCTCTTGAGAGCCTCAAATAAATATATAAAACTACGTTGGTGCGTAGTTCTGAGACAGGGGAACCTTGAAACCCCAAGCCTACTCGGTGCTAGAAACTACTTCCAAAAACATGCACAGTGCTCCCATCATTTTTCAACGAAGCTGAAATCATAATCACATGTATAGTCTGAAATCTGAACATGGGGAGTCTTGAATCCAAAATATATCATAAGTTGTAGCGGGAATCTTGACTCCAAAACATATGATAAGTTGATCTTACTAGTCTTGGCTAAATCATGAAAACATACTTAATATGTGTGGACTTGGGTAAATCTTAAAATCATGCATACTTGAAATAGACTTCATAAGTCAAAACCATAGATTCATACATGGGTAATTTATAAACATTCATTCTTGCTACATATTTAATCAAACATGATATCATGAATTATAAACTTGACTTTTCATAAAACTTGCATAATAGGGCATAATTTCTAATAATTTGAAATCATGAATTTATAATCAATTTGTATATAAAATCTGCCCATAAATCTTAAAATATGTTATGGAACATGAAGGGAACTGACCCATAGATATATCATAGAGAATTTCATAAAATTGGGTTAAAATCCTATAAGATCATAAACTTGAAATAGAGTTTGAATTCATGAACTTGAGGAAAATGTTGGGCATGAGAGTGAAAGGAAACTCTCATTCATAGCCATACATACCTGAGTAAACTGATTCTCAACTTGTCTTTGGAAGCCTTGGGGAAGAATTGATAGAATTTCTAGATTGATCTTCCAAGAGAGTTTAAAACTTTGCATGCATGGGAAATCTTAATGACTTGACATAGGCTAAACCCTCTTAAAACACTCCTTCTAGGGCTTAAAAATGACGTAGTTTAGGACTTAGGAGCTTAGATTTTACGAAAATATCCTTAATAAATTCGTAGGAAAAACTGCATTTTAAGTTTCTACGACCCATACCACGAGTCATAAAATCCTTCTACGACTTGTGGTTAGCTCCCATAACTAACCATTCTAATTTTCTCCAACTCACTGAAGATTTTCACGACTCCTACCATGATTCGAAGTTCCTTACTACGAGTCGTACAATCACTCATAGGATCAGCACCTGAAGAATTTCGTGACCTGCTACAACTCCTGGCCACGAGTTGTACCCACATACTACGACTCGTAGTGTAGCCTCGTGGTTGGGAGGGTGAACTTTTGGCTCTCCACCACGGGTCAACCTACGACTCGTACAACAGTCTTACGACTCATATAATGGGTCACACTAAGAAAACTTTCAGATTTTCTGCTAACACATACTTCAAAACCGGAACTTAGTGTTAGGAACTCTTGGGATATTATAATATCTTTCCTTTGGGAACATTCGTCCTCAAATATGTCTTAAGCATACTCAAAGGCTGGGGAAAAGAAACTGCAATCCCAAATACTGAACATCTGAAGCTGAAAACTAATGGAGTGACTGACTCCGAGCTGAAATACATGAATGAACTGAATTCATAAATCACACAACATGCAAAAACATGAAAGGAACCAAGAGAAATGAACTTTACATGAAACTAAATAGAGTACTAAAGAGGATNGTACTAAAGAGGATATTGATACCTCATGTCGAAATTGAGCTGGAAGGGAAAAGATACAGGTATCTAGCCATCATATTTGCTTCGGTTTCCTATGTCGCTCCCTCAACAAGCTGATTTCTCTACAAAACCTTCACTGAAGCTACTTCTTTGTTCCTCAACTTCCAAAACCGATGATCAAGGATATCAACCGGAACCTACTTATAGGTAAGGCTATCCTTCACACATATGCTCTCCACCGGGACAACTAAAGTCGGGTCACCAATGCATTTCTTCAATAAGGACACATGGAATATCATATGCACCAAAGCTAACTTTGCTGGTAGCTCCAACTCATAGGCTACATTGCCAACACGTCTTACAATCCTGTATGTCCCAACATAACAAGGACTAAGCTTCCCCTTCTTTCCGAATCTCATAACTCCCTTCATGGGAGACACCTTCAGAAATACCTAATCGTCAACCTCAAACTCAAGTTCCTGCATCATCACATCCGCATAAGATTTCTAACGATTTTGGGCTATTTTCAGCGTATCTCTAATAAGTTGAACCTTTTTCATAGGTTAATGAACTGAATCTAGACCTATCAACATAGCCTCACCTACCTCGAACCAACCAATAAGCGATCTACACCCCTATAGAGAGCCTCAAATGGAGAAAAATGAATGCTGGAGTGGTAACTATTATTGTAGGCAAACTCAATGAGAGGCAAATGATTATCCCAACTACCGTTGAAGTCAATCACACGCTCTCAACATTTCCTCAAGAGTCTGAATGATCTGCTCGGTGACTATTTATCTGCGGGTGAAAAGTCGTGTTAAGATTGACTTGAGTACCAAGTCCTTTCTGGAATAATCTCCAAAACTGTAAGGTAAACTGAGTACCCCTGTCTTAAATGATGAACAATGGAACCCCATGCAACTGGACTAACTCATGAATGTACAATATCACACAATCCTCAGCAGAACCGGTAGGAAATGTGCTGCTTTAGTTAACTTGTCTACAACCACCCAAATAGAGTCATACTGTCGACGTGTACAAGGCAATCCTGTGATAAAGTCCATATTGATCTCTTCCCACTTTCAAGTAGGAATACTAATGTCTTGTATCATACCTCCAGGTCTCTGATTCTCCACTTTCACTTGTTCAAAATTCGTACACTTACCACAAACTCTGCTATGTTCTTCTTCATTGCAATTCCACCAATAGGCCTCCCGTAGGTCACGGTACATCTTGGTGGCACCTAGGTGGATAGAATACAGAGAGCCATGAGCCTCACCCAACATCCTCTCTCTCAAATCATCAACACCCAGAACATATAAAAACCCTAATAACAAAGTACACCATCACCCCTTGGGAGAAGATCTCCACCTTCTGATTCTAGACAGCTTCCTTTAGCTTTACCAAGATATGATCCTCGTCTTGACCAAACTTGACCTTGTTCACCAATAAAGATTCTGACCTATTCTGAACAATCGCACCACCATTTGTTGAGTCAATAAGGAGAACCCCTAAATGAGCAAGTCGATGCACATCTCTTACCAAATCCTTTCTTCCATGCTCAACATGAGACACACTCTCCATGGACATCCTGCTGAGGGCATCCGCCACCACATTGGCCTTATCTTGATGATAAAGGACACTCATGGCATAGTCCTTGAGAAGCTCTTGCCACCTCTTTTGTCGCAAATTCTGATCCTTTTGAGTGAACATATACTAAAGGCTCTTGTGGTCTGTGAACATATCCATATGCACCCATACAAATAATGCCTCCATGTTTTCAAGGTAAAAACCACCGCTGCCAACTCGAGATCATGAGTTAGGTAATTCTTCTCATGGGTCTTAAGCTGCCTAGAAGCATATGTAATCACTTTGCCACACTGCATCAATACACGCCCAAGACCGATCTTTGAAAAGTCAAAATACACCATAAAGCCATAGGTACCCTCGGGTAAGGTCAAAACTAAGGCTGAAGTGATTCGAGTCTTTAACTCCTGGAAACTCTTCTCACAAGTGTCGGACCACTGAAACTTAGCCTTCTTCTGTGTCAACTTGGTCAATGGTGCTACAATGGAGGAAAATCCCTCTACAAACCTTCAGTAATATCCAGCTAAACCCAAAAAGCTCCTAATATCCGTAGGAGTGACTGGTCTAGGTCAATTCTTCACCGCCTTTATTATTTGTGAGTCCACCTGTGCACCCTCACTAGATACAACATGACCCAAGAAAGCCGCAGAGTACAGCCAAAACTCACATTTTCTAAACTTAGCAAACAACTGACGGTCCTTAAGAGTCTGTAATACAACCCTCAAGTGAGCGGCATGCTCCTCCTCGCTCCGAGAGTATATGAGAATATCATCTGTGAAGACAATCATGAACATATCTAAATATTGTTTAAACACCATTTTCATCAAATTCATAAAAGTTGCAGGAGCATTCATTAGTCCAAGCTGAAGGCCCCTTGTGGGCAGGGGAAACTCTCTCGAGAGCCCCAAATAAATATATAAACCTACGTTGGTGTATAATTCTGAGATCAGGGAACCTTGGAACCCCAAGCCTACTCGGTGCTAGACACTACTCCCAAAAATATGCACAGTACTCCCATTATTTTTCAATGAAGTTGAAACCATAATCATATGCATAGTCTGAAATCTGAACATGGGGAGTCTTGACTATAAAACATATGATAATTTGATCTTATTAGCCTTGGCCAAATCATGAAAACATTCTTAACATGTATGGGCTTTCCCAAATCTTAAAATCGTGCATACTTGAAATAGACTTCATAAGTCAAAATTATGAATTCATACATGGGTAATTATAAACATTCATTATGTTAAATATCTCTTCAAACTTAAAATCATGAATCATAAACTTGACTTTTTATAAAACTTGCATAATAGGGCATAATTTGTAATAACTTGAAATCATAAATTTTTAATCAAATTGTATATAAAATCTTCCCATAAATCTTAAAACATGCTTTGGAACATGAGAGGAATTGAACCATAGACATATCATAGAGAATTTCATAAAATCGAATTAAAACCCTCTAAGATCATAAACTTGAATTAGAATTTGAATTCATGAAATTGAGGAAAAAGTTGGGAATGAGAGTGAAAGGAAACTCTTATTCGTAGCCCTATATACCTGGGTAAACTGATTTTCAACTTGTCTTTGAAATCCCAAGAGAATTGGGAAAGAATTGATAGAATTTCTAGATTGATCTTCCAAGAGAATTCAAAACTTTGCCTGCATGGAAAAGCCTAATGACTTGACATAGGCTAAACCCTCTTAAAATACTCCTTCCAGGGCTTAAAACGACGTAGTTTAGGACTTAGGAGCCTAGAATTTATGAAAATACCCTTAATGAATTAATAGGAAATACTGCAATACGAGTATCTACGACCCGTACCACGAGTCGTACAATCCTCCTATGACTCGTGGTTAGCTCCCATAACTAATTGATGAGTTGGTAATTTACCAACTCATTAGGCTATTAAGCATGAGTTTTAGCTTAGTTTTCAAGTCATTTAGATGGATTTTATGCCCTTTATACCTTTTTATGTGCAGATATCTGATTTGAAGAAAAAGAGCAAGAAATGGAGTAAAAAGAAGAAAATCAAGTGAAAACTAGCGCTCCCCTGGAGAACACGAGTGAAACGTCGGTTAAACGCATATGACCAATGCTTTGAGGAACTAATGCAACCAGTAATAGCGGACATCAACCGGAGACTCGCCGTTTAACTCACCTACAAGCGCCTGAACTTGCTGGATCAAGGAGGAAAGAAATCGGCATAGCGCGGTTGGAGGCCGGCGAATCACCGAAGGTGCCGTCGAATGGTACTGGAAAGCACTGAAGGAGCAAGAGATGATGGACGGAAGTTCACAGAGTGTAACCAGTGAACCGTCGGTGTTTTCGCAAGTGACAAAATGCCTGAACAAGAGCAATTGCGTCTAACACTGAAAAAGAGGAGATTGATTGCCCTATTTTTGTATATAGTCTAGAAGAAAGTACTTTGTACATATCAGATCTTAACTTTAGCTTTTTGAACATTCCTTTTTCTTTGGAAGCAAGTAGAATTATATTGATGGAGATTCTTGAATATTGTTTTTCTTTTCTTCATTTTCTTCCTTAGCAAGGTATCACCATTGTTGCAGACATATTTTTAAATTTGATTTTGCTACTCTTATTAATGAAATCAATGAGTTTATTATTGAATATACTCTTTAGTTTCTTAACCATGAGTAGCTAAATCATCAACTAAAGGTGTGTGGTGATGAGTGCTTAATTAGATTGGGTATTACTATATTCATCTCAATATTACTTAATTAGTGTAAATCTGTTAAGTTCTCTCCAATTTATAATTGATGATCTATAGTTGCAAATGTGGGTCTACTTTTCTTACTTAATTTCTGCTTGAAAGAGAAGAATTATGTATTGGGAGAGAATTTGATGGGGGAAATGGATGTGATGTTGTGGAGTTGGGCTAGACATAGCCAAAACCCATATTCACACTTCTAATTAATAGTTAATAGCTAGAGATAGTGCCGCTGTTAATCCAAACTTGATTGGGTTGATTTGATTGTGTTTAGTGGTTCGAAAGAACTCTAGAAAGAGGCATTAATGAAGTTGAAAAAAATAGAATGCCCATCTGTTCAAAGTTATTTACACAATTTGCAATGATGAGATGATCTCGTATAGCCTTGTTTAATTAGCACATCATCTACACCACACCTCTATCTCTCTCATTATTGTCTACAATTTTGGTTATTTTGCTATTCTAATTACTGAGTTAGAATCCATAGCATATTTTTGACATCAAGTTTTCCCCAAAGTATTTACTGCTTTGTTTCTTTTGAGTGGTGTGAACTAATTTAAATTTTCCAAACAACACTTGCGTATATCACTTGTTAGTCTCTGTGGTATTCGACCCCGATATCCGTTGGGATATTTGTTTTGATACAAAGACCGTCTACACTCTTTTGTAAAGAAGAGTGTATTTTGGACGTTATCACTAATCATTCCAATTTTCTCCAACTCTCTGAAGATTTCCATGACTACCGTGGCTCTAGTTCCTTACTACGAATAGAACAATCTCTCATAGATTAGCACCTGAAAAATCAAATGACTCTACTACGATTCCTGACCACGAGTCGAACCCACACACTATGACTCATAGTGTGGACTCGTGATTGGAAGGGTGAACTTCTGTCTCTCCACCACAAGTCAACCTACAACCCGTACAATCGTCTTATGACTCGTACAATGGGTCTTATTGAGAAAACTTTTAGATTATCTGCTGACACATACTTCAAAGCTCGAACCTAGTCTTAGGAACTTTTGTGGTATTAAAATATTTCATTATATACTTACTACAACCTCTATCAGGTAACCAGCTTGTCCCCCTCTTTATATGTCAAGGTTTATGAACATCTTTGAAGAGAAAATCAATACCTAAACATCACTAAATCTAAATCCAAGATAGAATCAAGCTTCTAAGGTCGTGAAAATTGCTAGAGTCGAGTTGTTTTGTTGAATTTGGCGTTAGTTCAGGTGTAAAGTTGAAGTTAGAATTATATACATTTGATCCTTCCATTGATAAACACTTCTAAGTAAGCAATATAAGGTTCCCATCTCCTTCTTTGTGTTCAATTTGCAATTTCTACATTTTGTCGAAAATTTGAGTCGTCGGAACTTGTCTTTCTTAGTTGGTTGAATTAGGAACTGTTTTAGAACTTATGAGAGTTGTGTTGGCTGGGTAAAGTAGTTGATATTGAATGCATAACCTGGATTGTGATGGTGTTCACAAATCGATTATGAGGTATATAAAGTTGCACTTGTTTCTTTAAAATTGCACGAATCTTATGCCACAAGTTATAGTTAATTTGAACTAATTAATTGTTGTCGTATTGATCCTATTCTTAGAAATATTGAACTGGAATAGATGTCTTGAATAATTTTCCATAATCCTTTATATAAGATTTGACATTCTTACTATCGTTAAGCTTATGAATTGTATATTTGGTTGGGCGAATCTTTAAGTTAAAATGTGTTGGTTGAATTAATTATGGAATTAGGAAGACCCTTGAAAGGGCATTGTTGGTTGGTTGGTTACATTACATATATACATGTACGATGTGAAAATGAAAGCGTTTATAGTATCTCCTTAATCTTGACACTTCTTATCTGATTCATTCTTATATTATATTTTTCGCATGCGCTAAGTTATACACGTTGTTGGAAATAAATTGTGAAACTTGAGATATAATGTTATTGAACTGATAGGAAGATCCTGTGGTGAGGGAATTGGTTATTAGTTGTTATACAATAAGATTAAACATCTTGTAATATTGAAATTACTATTGGTGAAAGAACTTCACATTCATATCATCCTATCTTTGATTACTATCCAATAATATACTCATTCTTATTGTGAATTATGATTTCAAGTATTATATGAATTGCTCTAATGAAGTTCCTTAAAGTCCATATGGTCCGTATGTTATAGAACTCTCAACACTATACTTATGTTACATATTCATGATTAAGGTCACCTTATAAGTCATGCTCATCTTAAGAGCTTACATCTAAGGTCATCTCACGAGTCACATGGTATAGTTACAAAATTTATGTATTGTTTCATGTCACGATATATACATCTATAGTGTGGGCCCTATTGACTATATTTATGCATTATGACTAATGTATTCCCAATCGGAAGGCCTACGGGTGATAATGTTATATGAAATGGACCATACTCCCGATTCACATATCAATTGGGTAGATGTTCACAAGCTTTACCATCGAGCCATGTGTCAGTTGGGCGGATTAGCTCAGACCTTACCACCGGATTATGTACCAGTTGGGCAATTATAGTTTCATATGCATATACTTGGATGCATCGGCGTACAGTGTTGAGTAACAGTTTGGTTACATGTTCCAGAGTTCAAGTTGTATCTATTCTTCTATTATTCTTATCTCCTGATTCAGCTATAATTGTGATTATTGCTTTACAGTTATTGTTTTTCAATCTTATATACCAGTACATATTATTTGTACTGACATTCCTTTACTTGCGAATGTTGCAGTCGTGTTACAGGTGCAAATAGAGGTCATAATCGTCGTCTACAATAGGAGCTTGTTGAGTTCATCTATTGAGTTGGTATGCTCTTTTTTTTGGAGTGGTTGTTTAGGTTGATAGTTTTGTATGTTCTTGCATTTTGTGTACAGTTGACGGGTAGGCTGGGGCCTTGTCCCGACTGTCAGTATTGTTACTTTATAGAGGCTTTGTGGACTAGTACTGTGGGTTGTATAGTTATGGTTTATGGTCTTGTTGGCCTTTTTCATATATAGTAGAGTTGCAGCCTTGTCGGCTTATTGTTATTCTAGTGTTGAGTTGTGACCTCGCCGACCCTACATTTATTTTTGTTCAGTTGTTGAGACCTTGTCGGTCTATATTTACTGTTTTATCCAAGTAGCGTATGATTGTGGTTTGATGACCCAAATGTCGTTTTATAGCTGAATTACAGTTGGCTTGCTCGGTCAGGTAGGCATCGAGTGCCAGTTGCGCCTCCCAGTTTTGAGGCGTGACACTGTCAGAAGTACATTATTTTACCTTAGTCATCATTATATCATCACTATGGCGTATTAGAACTTAAATTAAACGTCTTACTCATATAAAAGTGTGTTGGGCCATAATCATTTGGACTTGAACCTAATATTTTATCCTCATAGTAGAACGGAATTAATTTGAATTTATCATCTTACTCTCACCGATGACATCATAAACCAAAATACACTTTAACTCACCCCAAGCCTTGTGAAATAAAAAAATTTCAAAACCATTCGGAAAAACTAGTCATTGGTGTTCACAATGCTTGTCATCACTTGCAGCACAACCAAACACAAGTAAGAGAGTGTGTTAAACGAAAGTACCAACTGTTGTGAGAGCTTCTCGTTGGGTCTGATGAAGATGAAATATTCATTAGTATATTTAATGCAAAAATCTTATAATGACCACACACAAAATTTATAATTTCCTGATTAATAAAATCACGTTACTCTTTCTATAGCATGTACACCAATTAGTAATACTATAAATGATCGATCATGATAGCTTCATAAATATAAAGACTAAACTTTTATTTGTTTTTATAGCAAAAATAGTGATG
>JACEIK010007098.1:40035-53534 GCA_018107945.1 Datura stramonium
GTTGTTGTTGTTATGCGGTTGGGCTGCAGGCCCACTTCTTTATTATATTGGGTTGCTTGATCCCGGAGGAGTACAATCCAGCACATAATATTCTGGTATTATTCATGTCAACGGATCCTTGAATCAACAAGGAGTAGAAGTAAATGAATATTTTTCACTACTTATCTCAAAAGTAAACTCATGAAGTTATAATTTAGATGCAAGAACTTCAAGTTACTAAAAAATGCAGAGACTTTAAATAGTGCATACTATGATTGTTAAGACATGATCTCCTGTCATGATCCGAGCTGGACTTTAGATCGAGACACGAGACCTAGAACCATGAATGGTTCCAAGCTAACTCATGACACATACATAGCATGATTAAGAGCATAGCTATGCAGAATTAAAGCATGAACATAATATAAGCGGAAGTCTGAAACATATAGCATAACAACACAAGAAAAGAGTAACAATCAACAACATTGATCATCTACTACATAACTGTCTGAAAGCCTCTGAAGGTAAGACGAGCTGATGGGACAACATCCCCAACTAGCTCACTAAGTCTGAAACTAAAAGTAATAAACATAAAGTATAAGCAAATAAATGTCCTCGGAAGATGAGGACTCACCACGACTAGGATAGAGCTGGACTGATTGGGAGCGAGCAAACGACGGGACTAACATGGATCACCCGAACCTATATCATGAGAAGATATAGCATAGAGTATGCAGTTATTATTTTGAATGTACTGAGTATGTATAGAAAGTAAAACATTAGTAAAATGATAGTTTGAAATCATGAATATAAATCAAGATAAAACATGAGAGTTAGACAAGACGCTAAAAGCCATATTCCTGAAGTAATCATGACCATGAGATATTCATCATAAGCTGAACATAATGACCCAAGATTTAGAAATAGAAATCATGTAGAGTACCATACTTGAAATGATAAATGAAATCTCATAAACTGATTATGGGTCAAATATTTTATAAAACATAATATCATAAGACATGAACATGAGTAATTGAAAACATGAGCAACAATGGGAGGCTTCGTCATAACCGGCACCATCATGATAGAGCTTACATGATACCCCAACTATCTCGCTCAAGTGGGCAGAGCCGTCCCAAGCTTGTCAAGGCTAGGAACAATTAAGGAGTGATATCACTTGTGAATCCCCGTAGGGTTTGAACATAAATATATATGTACCTATGGTGGCATGTAGATCTGAAACTCGAAAATTGTCTGAATCCCTAGACTACTCGGTGCTAGACATTACTCTAAAAAATATGCACATGACTCATAATCATTATCGTGAAAACATACTTGAACTTGCATGGGCTAGCCGAAACATGAAATCATAATCATATTTGACACGTGTGAAATATTCATGAAATGATGCCATAGAGTTGACCATGATACTTGAACTTGAATTTCATGAAAATAGTACATGCTTGAATCAAATTTCATAACTTCGAAAAATCATGGAATCATAGGTTTAAGGATTCATAAATATTCATGCATACTTTGATAATTCATTATACATGAAATCATGGGCTCATACGCTTGAAATTCATAAAATCATACATAAATAGGGCATAATCTTCATAAACTTAAAATCATAAATTAGTAAGTGAATTGAGAATCAAATCTTACCTAATATCCATAAACATCAATTGAAACATGAGAGAATTGAACCAATAGAGATAGTATGAAAGATTTCATGAAATTGGGTAACCCAAGGATTTCAACATGACTTGCTTAGAGACTTGAAATCATAGAATTGGGATAAAATTGAGAATGAGAGTGGAAGAATTTTCCCCATTCATGACCCGACATACCTGGGCTAGATGAAATTCTTGCTAAGGTTTGATGCCCAAGAGAAATTGGAGAAGAAGAAATTGGAAAATCCTTTCCTCCTTGAGAGCTTGATCTATCCCAACCTTAGTGTATGAGAGGAGTGAGGAATAAAATAAGTAAAACCCTCCATTACACCCTTAAAGATCCTCCAAATGATTTCACTTAGGGATTGGAAGCATAAAAAATTTCAAAATTGACCTTGGAAAAATAGGCTGAAATGAATCACTAAACGACCCGACGGTGGTGGTGATGAGCCGTCACACACCCGATGGTCCGTCGCCCTTACCATCACCCTTAACTAGCAGGGTCCAAAATTTCCACCTCATTGCCAGTACAAGTGTCAGACTTTCACTCCCTTGACAGTCCGTCAAGTCCTTTGTCGCTTGAGAGTAGTGGAACTTGAGCATAATGCCACATGTGATGGTCCATTGCAAACTTGACGATCTTCATTCTCACCATTGGATCCATGACGCCACATAATGGGCCGTCACTAGGATGATGGGCCGTCGGCTCCTCCATCAACCCCCTATAGCAGATCTGCAACCAGCAGTCCTTTTTCTTTAATAGAAGTCATTTCGAGACTTGTAGTGTTACAATATCTCTCCTTTGAGAACATTCGTCCTCGAATATTGACTTAAGCACACTGAAAAGGCTAGGGAAGGAACTGTATTCCCAGAATTGGAAGCTATCGACTGAAAACTGACGGAGTGACTGACTCTGAACTGAGATACATAAATATCTGAATTGAATTCATGAAACATACAGGCATGCTATAACATGAAAAGAACTAAGAGACATGAACTTGACATGAAACTAAATAGAGTAATAAGGAGGAAACTGGTACCTCATGTTAGAAATGAGCCAAAAGGGAAAAGATGCGAGTATCTAGCCATCATATCTGCTTCGGCTTTTCACGTAACTCCCTCAACCAGCTAATTTCTCCATAGAACCTTCACTGAAGCTACTTTCTTATTTCTCAACTTCCAAACCTGATGATCAAGGATCTCCATTAGAACCTCCTCATAGGTAAGGCTATCTCTCACCCCGATGCTTTCTAGTGGAACAACTAAATCTGGATCTCCAATGCACTTTTTAACAGAGATACATGGAAAACTAGATGCACCGAGGCTAAATCCACTGGTAGCTCCAACTCATATGCCACCATGCCAATTTACCTTAGAATTCTGTAAAGCCAACATATCGGGGACTAATCTTCCCTTTCTTACCGAACCTCATAACTCCATGGGAGACTCCATGGGAGACACCTTCATAAATACCCAATCATCGACTTCAAACTCAAGTTCTCTCCTCCTAACATCCGCGTATGACTTTTGTTATCTTTGAGCTGTCTGCATCCTCTCCTTGATAAGTTGAACTTTCTCCATAGCCTCATGAACTGAATTTAGCCTTGTCAGCATAGCCTCACCTTCCTTGAATCATCCAATAGGTGATCTACATCTCCGCTTGTAAAGAGCCTCAAGTGGAGCCATCTAAATGCTGGAGTGCTAATTGTTATTGTAAGAAAACTCGATGAAAGGAAAATGATCATCACACTACCCTTGAAATCAATCACACACGCTCTCAACATATCCTGAAGAGTCTGAATAGTCCGCTCAGCTTGACCATCTGTTTGTGGCTGAAAAGCTATTTTAAGCTTCACCTGAGTACCAAGTCCCTTCTGAAGCAATCTACAAAATTGAGAGATGAACTGAGTACCCCTATTTGAGACAACCAAACCAACTCCCGAATGTAAAGTCTACATAATCATCGACTGAATCCATAGTTTTGACTGATAAAAAATGTGCTGATTTGGTCAACCTGTCCACAATCACCTATATAGAGTCATACTATTAGAGTGTATGAGGAAACCCTGTAATGAAGTTTATATTAATCATTTTCCACTTCCAGGTAGGAATGATGATGTCGTGAATCATACCTCTAGGTCTCTAATGCTCAACCTTCACCTGTTGTTGATTCAGGCACTTAGCCACAAGTTTAGCTATGTCCTTCTTTATGTCATTCCACCAATAGACTTCAGGTAGATCACGATACATCTTGGTGTCACCTGGATGGATAGAGTACCGAGAGATATGAGCCTTGCTCAACATCCGCTTTATCAAATTAACCATCGCTGAAACACACATCGACCTTGATAACGGAGTACAGCATCTCCCCTTGGGAGAAAACCTCTATCTTCTGATTCTAGACAGCTTCCTTTAACTTCACCAAGATAGGATCCTCATATTGCCTTGTCTTAACCTCCGTCACCAATGAAGATTCCGACCCATTTTGAGCGATAACACCACCATATGATGAATTTGTAAGGAGAACTCCTAAACAAGTAAGCCTATGAACATCTTTCACCAACTCCTTTCTTCTACTCTCAACATGGGACACTCTCTCTATGGACAACCTGCTAAGAGCATCCACCACTATGTTGGCCTTGCCCGGGTGATAAAGGACACTCATGTCATAGTCCTTGAGAAGCTTTAGCCATATCCTTTGCCACAAATTTAGGTCCTTATGAGTAAACACATATTGAAGGCTCTTGTGGTCCCTGAACACATCCACATGCACCCCATACAAATAGTGCCTCCAAATCTTCAAAGCAAATACTATAGCTACCAACTCTAAGTCATGCGTCGGATAATTCTTCTCATGAGTCATAAGCTGTCTAGAGTTATATACAATGACCTTAATATGCTGCATCAACACACAACCAAGACCAACCCTAAAAGCATCATAATACACAACGAATCCATCTGTGCCCTCTGGTAGGGTCAATACTGGGGCTGAATTGAGCCGAGTCTTTAACTCTTGAAAACTCTTCTCACAAGCATTATATCGCTGAAATTTGACCTTCTTATGGGTCAACTTAGTCAACGGTGCTGCAATGGATGAAAATCCTTCTAAAATCCTCCTGTAGTAGCCAGTTAAACCTAAAAAGCTCCAAATATCTGTAGGGCTGATAGGTCTAGGCCAATTCTTCACCACTTATATCTTTTGAGAGTCCATATGTACAACCTCACTAGACACCATATGACCCAAGAATGCTACTAGTTCATCCAAAACTCACACTTGCTGAATTTAACAAACAGCTGGCGATCCTTGAGAGTATGCAACACAATTCTCAAATGAGTAGCAAGCTCCTCCTCACTCCGAGAGTATATGAGAATATTATCTATGAAGATAATCACAAATATCTCTAAATATTACTTGAACACCCTATTTATCAAGTCCATAAAAGCTGCAGGAACATTTGTTAATCCAAAAGACATAACTATAAACTCATAGTGATCATACCGAGTCCTGAAAACTGTCTTCGGAATGTCATCTCCGTAACTCTGAGCTGGTGATAGCTGGATCTGAGGTCTATCTTCGAAAAGCATTTAGCTCCCTGAAGCTGATCAAACAGGTCATCAATTCTGGGGAGGGGATACTTATTCTTGATTGTGACCTTGTTTAACTGTCGATAATCAATGCACATCCTAAGAAAATCATCCATCTTCCGAACAAAGAGAACTGGAGCACCCCATGGGGACTTATTAGGCCTTATGAAACCCTTATCTAAGAGATCCTTCAGCTACTCTTTCAACTGCTTTAGCTCAGTAGGAGGCATTCTGTAAGAAAGAATGGATATGGCTGCATATCAAGGAAAAAGGTCAATACCAAAGTTAATCTCTCTCTAGGGAGGGACTCCTGCTAGATCATATGCAAACACCTTCAGATATTCACATAAAATAGGAATCCTTGACCCGAACTAGATGGTACACACAACTCTTAGAGATTATCTTCCTGGCCTTGAGATTGAAAAAAAAGCGACCTACAAGAACAATTGAACTACCCTTCTACTCTAGGATTGGTTCACCCGAAAACCAGAACTCTACCATACGAGTTCTACAATTGACCGAAGCATAACAAGCATGTAACCAATCCATACCAAAGATAACATCGAAGTCGGTTATATCTAACTCTACTAAGTCAATTGAGGTGACTTTTTGAAGAATTATAACAGGGAAATTTCTGTATATCCTTCGAGCTAAAACTGACTCACGGATAGGAGTAGAGACTGAGAAAGGTTCTGACAGGATTTTGGGACTGACACCAAAACTAAAAACAACATAAGGAGTCACGAAAGATAAGGTAGCCCATAGATCTAACAATGCATACACATCAATATGGAATACTCATAACATACTAGTGACCACATCGAGTGAGCACTTCTTCTCCTTACGAGATGATAGTGTGTAGAATCTTTTGGCGTTGTCCGCAACCTGCACTAGAAGAAGCATCTTGCTGAGATGGTCGAGCTGCTGAAGTGGTGGGTAGGGCACGACCTCTACTGTCACCCTGCCTAGCCAAAGGACGATCCCTACACATGTGTCCAGGCATCCCACACTCGAATCAAATATTTTTGCCAACCAAGCACTCTTGGGTGGTTCTTACCACATTTCCTGCAAACTGGGAAAGTGCGCTCTGCTATCATGCTCCTCTGGCCCCTAGAACCTAACACCCTACTTCTCTGATCACCTCGAGGTCTGCATGGAACACTAGATGATGATAGAGCTGGGGCCGATGAACTCTGGTGGGACTGAGGGCGATGTCCACCACCGGATCGTTGCTACAAATGCCATAGCTCCCTATCCTGGCCCTCTTGATCTCTCTCTACTTTTCCTTCATCTGCTCTGCCTTTATCTGCTGGGCATGTATTATCAGTTGGGAGATATCTATATCATTAATTAGCATGGCGGTCCTGCACTCCTTGACCAATGAATTTTCCAATCTATTCACGAACTTGCTCATACGATCCCTCGGATTAGTAACCATTTCCAGAGCATATCTGGATAGCTGGGTATACTTTAGGGAGTACTCCTGAATAGTCATGTCATTCTGCTTCAGATTTATGAACTTGGCTGCCATTGCTTCCCTCAACTCTCGGAGGAAGAACCTATCTATGAAAGTCGTAATAAACTCATCCTAGCCAACGGGGATTACACCAAATCCCCTGCTTTCCTTCCATCGCCGAAACCAAATATGAGACACCCCCTTGAGCTGATAGGAGGCCAAGGCTACACTACCCTATCCTAAATCACTCATAACTTGGGTGATTTTCTGGACCTCCTCGATAAACTCATGTGAGTCCTCATCCACCTTTGATCCTTGAAACTTAGGTTGGTTCATCCTAATGAAGTCTCGCACCCTAGCCGCTGCCACATTTCCATTCTGGTTGACATGAGCCATAACATGCTGATTGAACTGGACGATCATGACCTGTGCTAAAATCTGAAATGTCGCCCTGAACTTGGCATGAGAAACCTGCTCCGGTAAAGGATCACCTGGAGCGGTGGGGCTGGCTGATGCCCGTCTCCATTGCCATTGCCACGGACATTCCCATTGTCATTTTTGCTTCCATTGACTCGGCGGAGAGGCATATTTCAGCACACACATATAACATGAGTTATAAAAATAGTGAGATGTACATCATCGCACGACATAGATCATGAAAGAAGGAAAATTTCCTAAAACGTCTCATAGCCACTTCCCTATAAGTGTGGCGCGCTTCAAACCCATAGAAAAGACTCTAGTTAACATGGCTTTCAGACACCTTAAGATACACCAAAACCCTTACTCTGATACCAAGTTTGTCACGACCCCAGCTGGACCCCGAATCCAGACACAGGACCTCGAACCACCAATGGCTCCAAGCTAACACATGGAACATACATAGCATGATTAAGAGCATAGCTATGCAGAATTAAATCATGAACATAACATAAGAGGAAGTCTGGAACATATAGCATAACAATATAAGAAAAGAGTAACAATCAACAACATTGATCATCTACTACATAACTGTCTGAAAGCCTCTGAACATAAGATGAGATGATGGGACAACATCCCCAACTAGCTCACTAAGTCTGAAACTAAAAGTAATAGACATAAAGTATAAACAAATAAATGTCCTCGGAAGATGAGGACTCACCACGACTGGGATAGAGCTGGACTGATTGGGAGCGAGCTAACGACGAGACTAACATGGATCACCCAAACCTATATCATGAGAAGATATAACATCGATTATGCAGTTATTACTTTGAATGTGCTGAGTATGAATAAAGTAAAACATGATAGTAAAATAATAGTTTGAAATCATGAATATAAATTAGGATAGAACATGAGAGTAAGACAGGATGCTAAAAGCCATATTCCTGAAGTAATCATGATCATGAGATATTCATCATAATCTTAACTTAATGACCCAAGGTTTAGAAATAGAAATCATGTAAAGTACCAAACTTAAAATCATAAGTAAAAACTCATAAACTGATCAATGGGTCAAATATGCTATATAACATAATATCATAAGATATAATGTGAGTAACTGAAAACATGAGGAACAATGAGAGGCTTCATCATAACCGACACCATCATAATAGAGCTTACATGATGCCCCAACTAACTCGCTTAAGTAGGCAGAGCCGTTTCAAGCTTGCCAAGGCTAGAAACGATTAAGGTGTGATATCACTTGTGAATCCCTGTAGGGTTTGAACATGAATATATATATATATATACCTATGGTGACACGTATTTTTGAGACTTGGGGTTTGCTTGAACCCCAAGCCTACTCAGTGCTAGACACTACTCCTAAAAATATGCACATGGTTCATAATCATTATCATAAAAATATACTTGAACTTGCATGGGCTACATGAATATGAAATCATAATCATATTTGACATGTGTAAAATATTCATGAAAGGATGCCTTCGAGTTGGCCATGATACTTGAACTTGAATTTCATGAAAATAGTACATGCTTGAATCAAACTTCATAACTTCGAAATTATGAAATCATAGGTTTAAGGATTCATAAATATTCATGCATACTTTTATAATTTATCATACTTGAAATCACAGGCTCATAAGCTGAAAATTCATAAATCATGCATAATAGGGTATAATCTTCATAAACTTGAAATCGTAAATTAGTAAGTAAATTGAGAATCAAATATGCCCTAATAGCCATTAAACATCAATTGAAACATGAAATAATTTAACCCATTGAGATAGCGTGGAAGATTTCATGGAATTGGGTACAACCTTAGAATTTTAACATGACATGCTTGGAAATTTGAAATCATAAAATTGGGATGAAATTGGGTGTGAGAGTGGAAGAATTTTCCTCATTTATGACCCTACATACCTGGGCTAGATGGGATTCTTGCTAGGGTTTGATGCCCAAGAGAAATTGGAGAAGAAGAAATTGGAAATCCTTTCCTCATTGAGAGGTTGATCTATCTCAACCTTGGTGCATGAGAGGAGTGAGGAATAAGCTAAATAAAACCCTCAATTACACCCTTAAGGATCCCCAAAATGATTTCACTTAGGGATAGAAGCTTAGAAAATTACAAAATTGACCCTAGAAAAATGGGCTGGAGTGAATCATTGAACGACCGGACGGTGGCAGTGACAGGCCGTTACACACCCGACGGTCAGTCGCCCTTACCGTCACCCTTAACCATCAGGGTCCAGAATTTCCACCTCATTGATGGTTGAAGTGACGGGCCGTCAAGTCCTCCATCGCCTGGGAATAGTGGAACCTAAGCATTACACCATGTGTGATGGTCCGTCGCAAACCTGATGGTTATCATTCTCACCGTTGGAGCCACGACGCAACATCAATAAGCCGTCACTGGGCTGACGAGGCTCCTCTGTCAACCCTGTGCACCAGATCAGCAACCAGCAGTCTTTTTTCTCCAAGAAGTCATTTCGAGACTCAAGGTGTTACAATGTTGAAATAAAAATCTAGATCAATAATATTTTAATGAGCAAACAATAAATGTTCAACACCTAGTCACGGAAGTAACATATAAGTATGCTTTCAAGGAGACATATTAATCACAATAGAGATGAAACTTTGCTAAAATCAATTTTTTAAATCATAAATGAGCTTCTCGAATCACAACGTATAATTACTTTTAAGTAAAGGGGGTAATCAGAATTCTTAAGTTTTTTTGAAACTCAAAGCTTAGATATATATTAAGATATAAATAAAATAAAAGCATAGGTTATACACTAAATGAAAATATCCGAAATATTGCAAAGAAAATTGTCACATCAATATTTGAAGAAATCACATTAAGAGTATGCTAATATGAAACTCATATTTATGAAATATTAATTAGAGTGCAACAATAAGTACATAAAGAAAGTGAAAAAGAAAAAAATCCTACATCAATTTTTTCAATAAGAAACTCATACATTGATATCTCGAACAAAAATACAATTTTTATTTTTAGAAGTAGCAATAATATTTTTAATATGACTTCACCAAAAAAAACAATGATTCAAATCTATTAGCCATCATTTTTAAAGAAGCTGCATACTTATTCAATCCAAGAAATAACTATTGCTACTTCAAGAAGGAAGGAACAATATTTCTCTCCTTACTTCCTTTTAGAGAATAAAAGCTTCTCAAGGTTAGACTAATTCTTAAAGTAATACTTTAGATTATCATAGTATATCTAGAATATAAGGTTAAAAAGCAACAACTCTCAAATCTTTATCCTTAGAAAATAGAGAGAACAAAAATCTTCATAAAGATGCCATAGAATTTCACATAAAGTTTGTCCTGTATTTGAGATTTTTAGCACATAAAGGATTTTCAAAAGCTGAAACTAAACACTAACATGAATAAAATTACACCAATATATATAAACTTTGCAGTAAATCTTTAAAACATTCAAGAGTCATGGAAACAAGTTATATGTGCATCTATCAAAGAGTCAAATATCTCAATCCATAAACATGGTATTTGTCAATGAAAAAACAAATAACACTTAAGTTCATATTTTTTAAGAATATAGAATATAAACTAAATTCTTTAACTCAGTAAAGTATCGAAATAAATATAAGAAGACACAAAGATAAAATACTGACCTCTTTTGAGATAGTGAACTGAGGGTACTGTTGATGGATCCTTTCACCAACGATGGTTCAAATGTCTTTGTTTCAGTCTCCGTCCAACAGAGATAAAGCCAAATAGAGAGGGAGCGCAGAAATATTCAAAAAAAATATTCACCGAAAGACAAAGAACACAATGACTCTTAGAGTTTAAAATTTAAAATATGTATATCATATAGAGCTTTTGNCCGAAAAATCGTCTTCCCTACGGAAGAAATAAGAAGAGTATTTATAGATGAAATAAGAAGCTAGGGTTAGATTTTTTGTGTGGGATTTGAAAGGATTTGATTTTCAAAATTGAGCCAAAAGATCCATTTTATATTTGTTTTAAAATTTGGATTTTTGTACTGGAAAAGAAAAAAAAACATCAAAATGAAAAAGAAAGAGAAGAGATAATTGCCGTTAGGAATCATCCTTGCCGAAATAAAAAGGCAAACGGATAGCTATGTGCGTACATGAAGAGGATTCTATCACAACCCAAAATTCGGAGGCGTGACTAGCACCCTGTGCCGCATCTGATCGAGCACACCCTACCTCCACAACACACTATTACAGGTCAGGACCGATGAGGTTCGACATCACAATAATATAAAGAAATAACAACCAGACATAAAACAAAGAGACAAAATACTGTACCACTGGGGTCGCCGAGGCCTTGCACTACCAAAAGATACATACAAGGGCTCACAAGGTCTAGTACGATACTTACAACCCAATATGTACAAAAACAATCACAAAAAGGCATCTCCAAACAAGATGGAGCTTACCACACGCGTCTGGGACTCAACTCAACCTTGAGGACCTCGAGAAGCTTGATGATCAAGACCTATAGGCATGAATACAGAGCCCCAACTAGGGCGTCAGTACAATAATGTACCGAGTATGAAAGACGATAAACATATAAGAGTGCAGAGATAAAAGGAAGCAATCATAAAAGTAGAATAATTGATTCAAAAGGTAGGAATACAAATTTTACCATAAACAACCCACAAATTATGATAACGGCCAAACCTTCAAACTAGGCCTGTTATAGAACCTCTAGCAACATCTCATCACCTTAAGCAACACAAACAAGCATATCATAGAATAGAATACAAGTACAAATTCAAACACGTTCAGAACCACTCTCGACTATGCATTATCATTGGAGCTCAATTCAACTAGGAGAATTATTGCAATCCCAGAAAGGCTCAGACATACTGGAACAACTCTCAAGTCATGTCGCACCTCAGTACTATAGAGGAACTATCAACTCTATAGACCGAGCTAACCCTAGGGCCCAATACCTAGTCAGAACAACTCTCGTGCGTCGAGTATCCACAAGCCACAAGGCACCAAACAATCAAGCTCAATCATAATTTTCAGAAGTCATAGAACAAAATACAAGTCCCCAACAAATTATGCTCATATGAGAGCACATATACAACCCCTAGTTCAAATTGCAGCAATAACTACCATTGCGCACGATTATAAGTAACTTTACACCTCGAACCAACTTGGCGATGCCTCTACCGGATGCTTGTGTCTAGTTCTAACGAATTGAAGGAAAAGACTGATAGGGACCGTGCCAACCAAAAGCTATACAACCACTTCAAGATAGATAAACCTAAGACTAACACGGCATTAGACTCGATAAGCACGACTCAACGTTACTGCAAGATTTGAATCGCCGACGTGTATCTCAACATGTGAGTATCGACTCAAATAGAGCGGCTTAACCCTTACTCTAAGTGTCACGACTCGAGTTCACACCCTGGACGTAACACTGGACAAGGAACCCCGAGAGGCTCCAAGTCGACCAATGGCATTATCATAGCATACACTTAACTTGAGAAATGACTACAACATGAATAAGTGGAAGCAATAACAAGAATATCATATAAACCATAAAGGCAATTTAACAATGCTTAGATACAACGCTGGATCTGTCTATACAAGTTTGAAAGCCTCTTACTAAACTGACGAGTTGCTGGGACAAGCCCCCGGCTAACTCTTAAAGCCTGAAAACTGAAATATAGGAAAATATGAACACACTCATGTCCTCGGAGGATGAGGACTCACTAATAGCTGCTGAATAGGGATGAAGAGTATCTAACCACGAGGCTCAGTCTGGAAACAAGGATCTATATCATGAAACGATATAGCACAAAAGGGTGCGGTCAGTACTTGGAATATACTGAGCATGCGAGATAACATAAACAATTAAATAAACAAATATTCGATAAAGATTTAATCAAATACATCAACATAACTGCTTCAACATGTTGTTCACATACTCTATGATTCACCTACACAGATATATACATGGAACTTCTCTTTGAATCTCATTTATATAACATCTTATAACTCATGCATAAGGGTCGAGTTTTGAACATTTAATAAGAGCCAAATCTGAAGTTAGTATCACATACTGTACTGAATCATTACTGATAACTGAGTCTGATTATCTTCTTATTAAACCCGTTATAATTTGAAAGATAGGTCATGCAAAACTGAGTTATACTGATATCATCATTAAGGAAGTCTCTCTCTACTATGGAGGATCTCGGCTGTGCTAGGGAGTCTCTCTACTATGGAGGATCCCGACTGCTGTTTGGGAGTCACTCTCTACTATTGAGGATCCCGACTGCTGCTAGGGAGTCACTCTTTACTATTGAGGATCCCGACTGCTGCTAGGGAGTCACTCTC
>JACEIK010007100.1:0-13610 GCA_018107945.1 Datura stramonium
TTATATAGCCCTTTGTTTCCAGGAACCTGAGATAGAGCTAGCCAGGCACCAGATGTGCTTAGGCCCACCAGTTAGTAGTCCAGGTCCTTCTAGGGCACCAGGTGCCAGTCATACCCCCCAGGTCGGGGCGTGACAAACTTTAAATCGCATTCCAGGAATGCCACTTATAAATCGCATTTTGCCTTGCGACACGCCGACTTGGCGTTTGTCCGATCTTTCCCCCAGGCCTTTTTCTATCATGTATATCATTCTAAAACTCTTAACCAACATGCGAATAGGCCATCTATGTGTCGGGAATTTTACGAGGTGTAACAGAACTCCGAGAAGATCTTTAGGAAATACATCTGGGAACTCGCCGACAACTGGAATCCACTGTATGGGTGGGGTCTCGGTGTTGGAATCCTTGAACCGAACCAAATGATATAGACATCCTTTGAAAATGAGTTTCTGGGCCTTAAGGAAGGAAATAAACCTACCCCCCTTAGGCGCTGAACTGCTGCCCGACAATTCTAACACTCGTTCTAGGAAACTGGAACTTGACAACTCTAGTTCTGTAGTCAACTAAGGCATAGCAGGAGTGTAACCAATCCATGCTGAGAATAAGGTCGAAGTTGACCATGTCTAATTCTACAAGATCAGCTGGAATGACTTTATTCAGGACTGAGACTGGGCAGTTTCTATACACCCGGTTGGCTCTAACTGACTCACCAACTAGGGTAGAGACAGAGAAGGGTTCTCATACGACTTCTGTACTGATGTTGAACTGGACTGCTATATAGGGAGTCACCAACGAAAGAGTGGCTCCTGGATCTAGGAGGGCATACACGTCTAGATAAAAGAGACATAACTTACCAGTAACTACGTCAGGTGATCTTTCCTGATCCTGACGAGAAGATAGAGCATAGAAACGATTCTAACGCTGACCACCATCTGTACCTGATGAGTTGGCCTGCTGGAGCTTCTGTGGTAGTGCATTGTGATCTTCCCCGTCCTGCTGTCGGACATTCTTTAATTTGATGCCCGAGCTGCCCATAACTAAAACAACCTTCTTTTCCCTGTAGACACTCTCTAGGATGATTCTTGCCGCACTTGGGCAAACTGGATACCTGTTCTCTGTACTGTTGGCCTGAGACTGAGTTCTACATGACCCACCCCTCCGATCCTGGCGGGACCGAAAGGTTGGGGCGCTGGCTGAGCTAGGTGCTGGGGCCCTCTTTTGTTGCTGCTGGTTCTGTGGGCGGCTACCACTGCTAGATCTCTAGTAGCCAAAATCTAAATGAACAATTCTTGCCCGCTTGTTCTTACGCTCCATATCTTTCAACTTCTCAGCCTCAATCTACTAGGCATAAACAATTAGGCTAGAGAGGTCCATGTCCTTGATCAGCATCGCGGTCCTACACTCCTTGAGGACCATATTAGATACTCCATTAACGAACTTCAACATGTGACCCCTTGGCTCGGCTACCATCTCTGGAGCATACTTTGATAACCTGGTAAACTCCAAAGCATACTCCTCCACTGTACAGTTGCCTTGTCGTAGTTTCATAAAATCTGCCATCTTAGCCTCCCTCAACTCCCGGGGGAAAAACCTATCCAGGAAAGCTGTGGGGAATTCTTCCCACTCCACTGGTCTTGCTTTTGCTGGCCGCCCCTCCTTCCACTACTCATACCAAACCTGGGCTACCCCTTTAAGCTGATAGGCAGCCAGGTCAGTGATCTCGGAGGAGCTGAAACCCATAATACGGGTAATCTTCCTGACTTCATCTACAAAATCTTGGGGATACTCCCCACTTTAGATCCATGGAACGATGGAGGTTTCATACGAGTTAAGTCCCGCACCCTTTCCGCTGCTACAGACCCATTCATTTTCATCGGTACCACCTGTTGATTCACCTGATTGGTCACGATTTGAGCCAATAACTAATTGGCCATTCTAAACTCTATGGTAGAAACTAAATCATCTTGAGGAGCTGCCAAGGCTGGTGGGGCATGTCTGTTGGCATTTCCTCCCTCCTTCCATTACTGCGTCTGAGAGGCATGGTTCAACGAAATAAAATAGAGTACGAATTAGAGGGACACTTTTGGAATTGAACTTTAACGCACAATAAAGAATATGATCAAAAGGGAATTTTCCTAATAACATCTCGTAGCCTCCTCTTCATAAGTGTGGCGTGCTTCACACTCACAAAAGGACTCTACTCGATGCGGCGTTTAGACTTTCCAAGGATACTCTAAATCTAGGGCTCTGATACCAAGTTTGTCACGCCCCGAGCCTACACCCTGGATGAAACACGGTACTTGAAGCCACAAGTGACCTCAAGTCAACCCCTGTTCTA
Organism: Datura stramonium; assembly: GCA_018107945.1. Classification (NCBI taxonomy): domain Eukaryota; kingdom Viridiplantae; phylum Streptophyta; class Magnoliopsida; order Solanales; family Solanaceae; genus Datura; species Datura stramonium. Next base: position 2,337 of record JACEIK010007100.1, read on the forward strand.
TCATCCACTAGCATCCTGAGTAATCATGCACAACGGAAATTTAAAATAATCAAATCAAAGCATTTTAAGAAAATGTAAAGACTTAAACTAAAGAATTTAAAGTAAGAAAATAATAACTCTGAAAATCAAGTTTGGTCTGAAAGCCATCTACTGAGGAGTTGCTGGGACAATCCCCCAGCTAACTCTAAGTCTAACTAAAACAATAACTCAACTGAAAGAAAATAAAACAAGGTCCTCGAATGATGAGGACTCATACTTCGGTTGCATCGGAAAAGGATCTAGATCGCAATGACTAACGATGATGAGTCTGGGAACCTGTAGCTATATCATGAAATGATACAACATAAAAATATGTGTCAGTACTTTGAATGTACTGAGTATGTGAGAGGAATATACTGATAGATGTAAATGACTGAACTGGAAAGACATTCAATGACCCACTAATTATCTGAACTGAAATAATCTAAAGTTTTGGAGATGGTCAAAATGACCCTATCTAGTGGTCAAAGACATGCCCTGAATCTGTAATACTGCATCTGAAATACTACACTGAACTGAATTGAACTGATAGATCTGAAACTAGACTGGACTGACTAGTGGGAGAGTCTGTAATCGACATATAACCACATGAGCTAGACGTGGAGTCTGATGTATCCACCCCACCAGTAGGACCCAATATACCTTGCCAGGGTATAAGGGCATGAATTGGGTGATTACAAAAGTCTGGGGCCAAATCAGTCCAATAATCTGTATCTGTAATCCTACGCTGACAATGTAGTTATGGGAACCTGGGTGAGCTGGAACCCCGGTACGCTCGGTGCTAAGTCCTTCTCCTAATGGAACACCTAAACCAAACTACTAGCCTGATAGCTCGAAACTGGGGTCCAAGACTAATCAGGGACATATAACTGAAAGTATCCTGAGAGTCTTATCGAACCAGATATTGAAACTGGGTTCTAGAATGGTAAAAGCTTCTTATCTAAAAGTGTTGTAACCGTCTAAGAACATTCTGTAACTAAACTAGAGTCCCAGAGCTGGTCAGAGCTACTTAATTAGAATGTCATGACCGCCTAATGGACAAAATAACTATAATCTGAGTCTGATTCTAATAACTGAGAGGCACCACTGACACCTCGGAAGAAGACTGAAGTCAAACTGATTAGTTGACACTTTCTGAATGGTTCTAAAAGAGAAAGCTTTGTGTTCTAACTCACTAGACTACTAAGAAGCTAATAGAGAGCTCATTCATTCCGACAACACGGACAATTTTGTAATATATTGAAGTTTCAAGAATTACAGAATCTCATCTAGCAGGGCTATATCATTCTCATTAGTGGAGTAATTACTCAACAAATATTTACAACAGAAATTTCTAGGAAAATCATCCGACAATATACTTAGCAAAATAGATAAAATTTAATATGAAATAATCCATATTCAAAAATTTAGGGTTGTAAATCATCTTAGCCAGAACAACAACAATTTATCTATAAATTGATGGAAATCATATGAATCATAAACATGGATAATTACCCAATTGAAATTAACGAAAACCAATATGAAATTCTCTAGTTATTTGAAAATCTCAGGGCTAAACTGATAGAGAAAATATGGGAGGAAATTGGGGGATACAAGGGAAGGACAATTCCCTTATTGAATTCCCACATACCTGATGAAGAAACTTGGAGAAATCTTTTGAGAATCAAAGAGGAAAGATATGCCCTAGCTCTTGCTCTAAAATACTCTGAGAGAGAAGTCTACGTTCTGTTTCTAGAGGGTTTGAGTGGGAATGAGGAAGAGAACCCATTACCCTCACTAAAACGTCTGAAATTAATGTTAAAACGATGTAGTTTAAATCTTGGAAGGGTAGGTAATTACTAAATATCCCTTAGAAAATCGCTGGGGAAAACTGGCAGGTGACCCTAACGGGTCGTGGTGACTGACCACGACTCGTGGTCACGCCCGTCAGGTACACTGGCTAAAAATTAACTGGGACTGGTAACAGGGGATGTAACGAGTCGTCACTGGGGACCATGACTCATTTCCCCCATTTTAAAGTATGCTGGACAACACAATATTTTCTCAACTCAGGTCTGACCACGAGTGATTTTTTCAACTGCAACATTTCTGAAGTTTCAAGATTTTCTGATTTAAGTCTCGGATATTGATTTTGAGTTTCCGGGGAATTGCAGGTATCTTCTCTCTACCTTTAAGTATGCTTTATTATTTTCTAGTTAGAAGTATATTCATGGTAGGTTTGTTAATTTGATTGGAATATTGATAAATTGCTCTTGGATTCTAATTGAATTATAGATGGGTATTGCTAGATGCATCTTCATATTATCCAATTAAGTGTAAATCTATTAGATTCTCTTCAATCTATTGATGGAGATTAATTGATGATGATATGTGTCTATCTATCCTTGCTTGATTGTTGCTCGGGAGAGAATAATTAAGTATGGGAAGCGAATCTAGTAGTGGGAATGGATAAAAGATTGTAAAATTAAGCTAGAAATAGTTGAAATTACATCCTCATTCCTAATTGGAAACTAATAGCTAAGAATAGTGTAGTTGCTAATCCAGATCAATTCGGGTTAAGCTAAATTGTAGCTAGATTTTGAGAAAACTCTATCAAGGGGTAGTCAATAGGCTGAGAAGCTGAGACTACATACTTCTCGAGATTATTTACACTTGAGTCTAAGGCATTGAAGAAATTCCCGTTTTAATTGTGATCTCACCAATAGAATGTCTCTAGCCTCTCACTTGTGATTACTTCAATTGGAATTCCCCCCAATTAGTTTTAGTTTAGAATTAGTTAGTTAATTTTTTCCTTTTTATTTCCCCCAATTTTACTTTTCAAATGTTGAACAATTATGCGTTCTAGTTTGAATTAGTTTACAACTTTTGAATTATCGACTCAATTCTCCGTGGGATTAGACCCCGAAATCCATCAGGAATATTTGTTTTGAGCAGCGACCGTTTATGCCCCTTCGTAAAAGAAGAGTTTATTTGGACGTTATCAAAAATGGCATCGTTGCCAGGCACTGGCGTATGATAATCTTGTGATTGATTGCTCAGTTTAAATAGTTTTGCATCAAAGCTACTTAAAGTGTGTTTACTGTGTTGTTAGGATTTCATAACCACATGAGCCATCACTCCCAAGAAGGGATAGCTCGGTCGATGGTATGGAACATGAGGAGGAAAATCTAGTAATGCCAGAAGTGGAAAGAGCTATTCGCCTACCACCTATGGTAGGGAATGTAGTTTTTCATGTCACAAGCACTATGTTGCACTTATTACCAATGAAGGGGCCCCTTGGCCAAAAGCCAAGTGAAGATGCGAATCAACATCTGAGGAACTTCTTGGAAATTTTCCAACCATTCAATATCACCAACATCAGTCAAGAATCCATCAGGTTGAGACTCTTTCCCTTTTCATTGACAGGGGAGGCGACGATTTTGCTAGAAGAACTCCCTCCGGGATGTATTACTTCATGGAAAGAGTTAACGGAAGCCTTTTTGGACCGTTTTTCCCTCCATCAAAGATGCTTCAACTTAGGGATAATATTACAAATTTCAGACAAGAACCTGGAGAGCCTTTACACGAGGCATGGTTGAGGTTTAAGAAGAAAGTTGCTCTTTGCCCGAAGCATGGATTGCTGGATGGGGTACTTCTACAAAGCTTCTATAGGGCCCTTAATTCAATTAAAAAATCTGTTGCCAATAACTTAGCTGGTGGTTCTATCATGGACCAAACATATGAGTTGGCGAAAGCTCTCCTTGACCGAATGACAAAAACCAACAGGGCTTGGCATACAAGTGAGACAAATGTGTCCACTCATGAGATCAACTCAAGTGCATTGGCGGCGGAGTTGTGAAAAAGGGATGATGAGCGAGATGAGACTTTTTCCAAGATGGTGACACAATTAGAATTGATGACCAAACATGTGATGGGAGCAGGTCCAAAGGTAGTAAATTCCATGGGAATGCAAGGTCCCCTACAATATGAAAGGGAGTCTTCACCACCAAGATATGACGAAGAATGCCAATATATGGGTAACCAAATGGGAGGCCCTCGACCTGGATTCTAAGGAGAAAACCAAGGCCTGTGACGCCCAAGGGATGATAACCAAGGTTGGAGGAATCATGAGCAGCAAGGATGGCCTAAAAGAAATGAGAGATGGAGCAATAGAGAACCAAACCAAGAAGGTAATCATTATCATCGAAGTTCAAATCCATATATTCCACCTCCTAAGGTTGGTAATCCTTAAAATCATCCACGGGTAAGTGATGCGGGTAGCTCAAAAATCGAAGAAATGCTATCAAGAATTTTGAATAAGGTGGAGTCGACTGAAAGTGGGGTGAACAAATTAATAGGGAAGGTGTCTAACCTCGTTCAAATTGTGAGTTCACACTCGGCATCCATCAAGCATTTAGAAGCCCAAATGAGTCACCTATCGGCTCAAATGAACCCGAGGATGAAGGGAACACTACCTAGTGACACAATGCCTAATCCGAAGAAAGATGGTCAATGTATGGCTATTGTCACTAGAAGTGGAAAGGTGATTGGAGATACCCCGGGGAAGCCTAGCGAGGTGGAGGACTTGAAAGTAGTTGATGAAGATAAGGTTGATAAAATGCCAATGACTCTGGAGAATGAAGAAAATATTGTGGAAGAAACAGGAGATAAGGATGATGAGATCCTCATTCAAGTTGACGATGAAGAGGTGGGCATGAAGGCCCCTAGTGATGATAGAGTTGAACCAAGAACCCCACCACCGTATCCACAACGACTTACCAAGAAAAAGAAGGAGGATCAATTTAAGAAGTTTGTTGACATGTTTAGCAAGTTATCCATAAATATACCATTAGTGGACGCTTTGATCCAAATTCCCAGTTATGCTAAGTTTATGAATGATTTGTTGAAAAATAAGAAGGTAGTTGATGCTGGAAAGAAAGAGAAGATGCACCATTGTAGTGCGGTAATGATGAGTAACTTTGCCCCAAAATGGAAGATCCCAGAGCTTTTACGATTCCATGCACAATTGGGATTTGTGTGTTCAAGAAGGCTCTATGTGATCTCAGTGCCAGCATAAAGTTTGATGCCCCTACTCATTTTTAAGAAATTAGGCCTCAGAAGCACGAAACTGACATCGATCCGGCTGCTAATGGCAGACAGGTTCATTAAAAGACCGATGGGAGTGCTAGAAGATGTGCTGGTGACAGTGGACAAGTTTATTCTACTGGCTGATTTTGTTATTTAGGATTGTGAAATGGATGTAGAATTTCCAATTATCTTGGGAAGACCTTTTTTGGCTACCGGGAGAGCCGTGGTAGATGTGGAGCTTGGAGAGTTAAAATTTCGGGTTGGTAGTGAGGAAGTCACCTTCAGAGTGTGTCCATCAGTTGAAACTCCACCCGAATGCAAGGTGGTTGGAGTATTACAAAATGATGATGAGGATAAGGGATTGGAATTGAGGGAGACGGAGTCGGATGATGACTAGTCGAAAATGAAGAATTGAAAAAGGACTACGTCGTGCCATGACATTAACTAAGGCGCTTCTTGGGAGGCAACCCAAGTTTTTAATGAATTAATTCATGTTTTTGTTGTTTGTGTCTTTGTAGGTTTTGAGAAATGAGGAGTAAAGAGAGAAACAAATCATGAAGGAGGAAACGATGAGAGACCGGCGAGCCGCCGGTCCAGGAACGTGCACCGCCGAAGAAAAAGTGCACAAAGCAGAAAGTTGAGGTTTGAATTGAAGAACCGGCGGGACACTGGTGAACCGCCGAACCTGAATTATGGACCACCGGTGTGTCCCTGACTGGAAGCAGAGAACTTGAAGCGAGGCCACAGATTCAACGGATAATCAGCGGAAAACAGATGCAATTCACGAACCGTCAGTGCATCGTAGGCTGGAAACAGATCATTGGGCACAATACAAGGTGAAATACAGCACAACGATGAACCGTTGAATGGAATCGGCGAACCGCTGGTGTAGTGCCGGTTAGGGCGTGTACTGAGTAAAAGAAAAAAAGAAGGGGGAATCTAAAAAGATTGGCCACAAAATCCCAAATACCTACCCAACCACCCTATTCTGAAAATATTCCCATAGCTTCCCTTTTTCCAACATTTTTCTTTCCATTTTTGTCTCTCCATTACCCAACATTCCCAATTCCCTACATTCTTCCATTTTCAACCTCTCCATTTTCCCACCTTCCAACCTTCCAACTTCCCATCAACACACCCACATTAAACTCCCCACTTTCCCCCTCAACCTATCACATTCCCACTCTCCACCTATAAATACCCATCCATATTTGACCATCACAATCAATTCACTCATACCATCTACTCTATACTCATCTGAAGGTGCCATTGCAATTTTGAGCTATTTTCATTTTTTGAAGTTAATAGAGTGTGCAAGTGTCCTTCCAATTCGGTAACATTTCTCTTGCCCCTATTTTTATTTTATTATTGGTACTTGATTCTGTAGGAGTAATATTCCATTTCTATTCCTTTTTGAAATCTTGAATTTTGTTGTGCTTGTTAAATGGAGTGGATATGTGCTTTCGTGCTGAAATTATGAAAAGGGTGATGTCTGAGTAACCTATTTACATAAAGCATAATGTTTTGCCTGAGGATAGACTGGGTGACGCCAATCTTAAGGGCTAAATGTCATGAATATGTGTTTGAATAGAGTAGAGTTGCTGGTAATATGTTTGTGGTGATTGTGTGTTAATGGGTGCTTATGAATAATGAGTTGAAAATTTGGGGATGACAGGGGCCGGAAATTCACCGGTCAGATTTGGTGAAACGCAGATGGAGCAACGGTTCACTCTGAAATTGGCCCTGGCCACTGAGTGGATTTTGTGCTACATCAACGGTTCGCGAACCTAGATCAGTGAGACGCCGCTTGAATTACTGAAAATTGCATAATTTCCCCAATGTTATGTTAAGCGTCGGCGGTCCGCTAATTGTCTTCTGCGAACCACCAGGATCCCGCCGGTACCACTAGATCTTTAAATGATTAATTGATTTTCCTTTGATTCTCAGTTCTTCTTTAGACTAGTTTCTTTTATTTTAATTTCTATTTCAATGTCTTTTCACTAACATACTTCTTGTAGAAAAACAGAACATGTCTTCCACAAGAAACACAGAAAGAGGAAAGGCCCCTGCTTCTTTAATTATCAAGGGAAAGGGAAAAGCCAAGGCCACTCAACCAAGGAACAACACCAAAGAAGCACAAATCCTTTGTGTGCCAAACATGAAAGAGAACTATGTCATTCGCAAAGATTGCTCAATAACCGTGGAGAAGTGGTTTGATTTGACTGGATTGAGGGGTGATTTCCCCAACATCACCGAGCAGTTCACCCACAGGCAGTGGAAGGCATTTACCAACCCTTTGCTGACATACTACCCCAGCTTGGTCACCGAGTTCTACGCCTCTTATCAAGCCCGCCAAGAGAGTACGCAACATAGAGGCAAAGTAGATGATTTCCCCTGCTTACCATCCATGATGATCTGGGGAGTGGAGGTGGACATAACCCTAGCGGCCATTAATGAGTTGTTCTGGGAAGATGAAATTGACTCTGCTACGGAGAACATGGAAAGTGTGGCGGATATGAAGGACCACTTCGATTGGGTAGGCCGTATTATAGCAGTTGGTAATCCTTTGTGGGCCTCTATGGGTGGCGAAATCTCTCTCAATGACTTGAAGTTCGAGGCCAAGCTGTGGCTCGACCTTATTTGTGCTCGGATCATCCCCTCAAAGAATGATCAGAGGGTCAGTCTTGAAACCGCCATTCTTATTTATTGCATAATGACGGGAGTCCCCATAAACTTCGGGGAAATTGTTGCTCAACAGATGAAGAGGAAGTCCAGGCAGTCCAGTACCTCAATGCCTTATACTGTCTTAATTTTCCATCTTTGCTCAGCAGCTGGGGTGGCTCTATTCCTGGATGAAACTCCTTCAGTGGCTTCGGGTGTAATTGACATTGAGCAGAAGAGAGACGCCGAGGCACCGACAGTAAAAAGGAAGTGCCTGCAAGCCTTCGGCATGAAAGTAAAAGCCCTCTCCCACGGGTCATCCCAATCACCAATCACCCCAGAATAAATTGTACCCCATCCTGACATGTTAGGCCAAGCATCGGGTGACATGCCTCAGCAAAGTGTTTCTCCACCTCCCCAATCTTCTCAGCCAAGTGGTCTCCATCACCTTGTGGAGATAACAAACTCACATGAAAGCCAGCTTCAATGTTTGGCTAAGAGCCTCCCGACACTCATTGCCAAAAAAATCAAGAAGGAGCTCAAATCACTATATGAGAATGTCTCCACTTTATGTAAGAGGGTGTATGCAGTAGAAGGGGCAGTCACGTCCCTCCCAACCGAGGTGTAGGAGTGGAAAAGTCAGACTTCAATCGAAGTGCCTGACATGAGTGCTTTGGATGTTGCACTGACTGCTCGATTCTCAGCTCAGGGGCCAATTGATGACTTGTTTGAAGGGCTGGAAGATAAATTTTCTAGTCTAGATAATGCCAACGGCGGTGATGGTGGTGAGGCAGAGGCTGCCGATGAAGAGGAGTAACCCACTCAGGGAGTTCCTTATCCCTTCTCCCTCTTTCATATTTACATTAGGGAAAATGTATGATCTAAAGTGGGGGAGGATTGTTTCTTGTGAAATTCTAATCTTATCATATGAGTTTGAGTAGGTACAACCTTTTTCGGGCTGTTGTGGTTGATGATTGCCCTTGTCGGGCTATTGTGGTTGAATGAATGAATTAATTGGTTTTGTTTCTTTTTGTGATTGGTACTTAGTGACCAAATGGGGTCTTTGGTTTGGAGCATGATATCTTGAAAATTTTTAATGATATGACCCCAAAGTCTTGTTCTTTTTTTGCGCCATTGTATATAGTAGTGTAGAAATTAAAACTCCAAGGGTTTTCTTTTGACCATGATTCTTTCTCAAGGAGCATTCTTTTATTTTGATTATTTTTCAAACCGAGTTGACTTTTCTCGATTATGGATTGAGTGGAGACATTCTTAAGGGAAAATTCCATGTTGTTTTGAGTCTTGTGTGAAGATGTTTTGAGAGGCACCAAAGGAATTTTTTTATGGGATCTTTAAATGAAGGCATGAAAATGAAAAATAATAAGCAAGAATGACACTATAGCATAATATTCTCTGTTATACGTTGCAAATTCTTTGTTTGACTTATGATGTTTGCCTGCTTTGATGTCTTGAAATTAAAAGTATTGTGGTGAGAATGACTCTTGTGAACCCTTTAAGGGTGATGTCTTGTGCGATGAGGAATTGTTGATGAGTCTCATGTATGACTTCTTGTATAGAACTTGCCCCAATTATGATTCAAGGAGAAATCCTAGACGTAGTTGTATTAAGGATATGATCTTTGGCTTTCCTTTGTTTAGCCACTTCATCCATACACCCTCCTTGAGCATTAACGTTTGTCAACCAACGTTGAGCTGTAGACCCTTTCTTTGGCAACCACATTACAAGCCTTAAGACCATTCTTGATATCCCTCTTTGGCATTTGCTCTCCCTAAATGCTGGTGATAAGATAATGATGAAATGAGGTTGAAAGCCTAAGAAAAAGGGAGTGAGGAAAGAAATGAAAAATGAGGCAAAAGCCTAAGTTTGGGGGTGTGCTGGGGAAAATAAGACTTCCAGTTTGAAGTAGCACCGTATTAATGTCAAAATGCATAAAAGATCAATCGAAATGAGAAACTCAAAATTGTATGAGTTGGTTCTTTCTCTTGAAGTGGTAAGTTTAGTTGTGAAATAAAATGGATTATAAGGAGGGTTATTGAGAAACAAAAGTTAGAAGTAATGAAAAAGTGAAACAAGGTGAAGCAGATGGAAAGATTTGATGGAAGGTATGTCCACCAAAAGCATTAGGGAGGATCTAATCACTACAACCAAATTCTTATCCTACCCTTAACTCGAGCCTACATCAGAACCCACAAATCCTAAATGATCTTGAATGCAACTGCCCTACATTAGTGGCGAATTACAAGAAGGGAAAGCCTATGGGTCAAGAGTATACATGAAGACTTCTTTTGGTAGAGTGAGTGTGATGATCTCCCCAATACAATCCCTTGTGAGTGTGTAATGATTTCATGAAAAAGATAATAGGAATTATTATTTCGGTGAGTGGCATCATCCCTTTTTAAGGACACAAGTCCACTTGAACACTAACTTGAGAATAGGGCATTGCCAGTATAAATTCTAAGGAAAGCTTTAAAGGTGCACTGATTATGATGAGAGATGCTATGTGTGTTTCATGAATGAGTAATGCCTTTGTTTTACTAAAGGGTTTCCCTCACTTGAGCCTTGTTGATGGAAGGTGGTAGGTGATTGAAATATCTTCATTGTCTTAGTCATTTGGGGTATTTTTCTTTCTTTTTGGTGAATTTAGTGAGCATCTTTGAGTGTCATAGTGTAGGTGATTGGTGATGTTCAATGTTGTGCAGAAATGGCATCTTTTTTCAATGACTGAGAATTGCATTACTTGAGGACAAGTATTGATTTAAGTTTGGGGGTTTGATGAGTTGGTAATTTACCAACTCATTAGACTCTAAAACTTGTGTTTTTGCTTAGTTCTTGAGTGAATAATATGGATTTATGCTCTTTTTGTCTTTGTTGTATTCATATGCCCAAATATGTAAAAAAGAGCAAAATTAGAGCAAAAAGAAGGAAATGAGAGCAAAGCGGCATATCACCGATGAAAATTTGTGAAACATGGATAGAGGCCGATCAGCACTATTTCAAAGGAAAAACTGCCATCGATAAAACACGAATCGCCAACGGTGAGTCGCCGGAGCAATCATCGAATCATTAGCCAAGTTTCTGGAACGAGGGATAAAATATCATCGGTTCGTGGAATGAGATGGGTGAAATGCCGGACGTACCACCGAGGCTAACTGGAATTTGGTAATGACACAACAAAAAGCAACAGCAGTTCATGAATGTGAACTGGAGAATCGCCGGTGCCCCGCCGATGAAGAGACAGTGCTCAAGGGTAAAATAGTCAACATGAAAAAAGAGAAAAGAGAGACCCTACTTTTTACATATAGTCTAAGAGAAGTACAAAGTATCAGTCAGCTTTCATTGTAATTTTCACTTTTTTAGAACATTCCTTTTGCAGAGAAGAGTAGAAGATTATAATTGGTGGCTTGAGATTTATTCCTTTACTTCTTCTTCTTCTTCTCCCTAGTAAGTGACTACCATTGTTGAAGACCATTATTGTGAAATTAATTT
>JACEIK010007100.1:18190-30800 GCA_018107945.1 Datura stramonium
ATCCTATCTATCCATTGATCGAGTCCAGAAACTAAATTTTCAAGGCCCAAGACCAATGAATGGTCCCAATGAGTCGTGATCAACACCAATGACTCGTTGGATCCTGACGGGCAGTTCTTCAGACATTCTTCCAAGGGCATTTTTATAACTTATCACTATTTTAAATCCTAAACTACGTCGTTTGGGGTGCGATTAGAGGAGAATTTAGGGATTTGATTGACTTCCTCCTATCATTCTCTCCTAAAACTTATAGAATCAACACGTAAAAACCTCAAACAGCTAGTTCCAAGCAAGAGCTAGGGCATCCATCTTATCTTAGATCTTCCAAGGTAATTCTTAGGGATTCTCCTTCAGGTATTTGGGACTTCAACAAGGGTTTCCTTTCCCCCTTGTGTCCCAAATTATTTTCAGAAAACTTTCTAATTTCTAGCCCTATAGAACATTTAAAGCTACAATTTTCAGTTAGTTAAGAAATTCTTAGAACCTTGTTATTTCTCTGAATTTACATCATCATTCCTAGCTAAAAGTCATGTCATAGTTTTATTAATACAGATTGCTTTCTTAACCCTTATCCTTCGTATGATATTTGAACAAAACTTGCATGATTTAGAACTTAGATATGAATGTTGTATTGTTATGACATTTTCACTCAAATTATGAATGTTAGTACAGATACATGAACGAAAAGTTAATGCTTTAGTATGTTCAGTCTCAGTATTATAATTAGCACTCAATGTATTTAGTATTATCAGTTTATTAGCATAATTATTGTTCTTTATACTGCCACGACACTTTCAGACAAAGTAGCTCTGACAAGTAATAGAATCCAGTTTCTCTTATGTCCTTAGACTCTCAGAGAACATCTAGATAACTAATTTTGACTTAGTCTTAGGGCATTTGTTTTGAGCTATCAGCACAGTTAGACATAATTAGGTTTCCAGTAAGTAGTACTTAGAACTGAGCGAGCGGGGGTTCAGCGCACTCAGGTTCCCAAAACTATGTGCCACCATAGGTTATTAGCCCAAATAGGTCCCATACATTGATCACACAGCTCAGCCGCTATACCCTGGCAAAGTATGGTTGACACTTTTCGATAGGGTGTATATATCAAACTCTGCGTCTATCTCACATGGTTATATATCAGTTATATACTCTCCCACAGTTCAGTACAGTTATAGTTTTCAATCTAGTCCTTACTTTCAGATTTTAGTCTATTTTTTGCAGTATTATAGTTCAACTTACCAGTACTCAGTATATGCATGTTTTAGTTAAACTCATATACCTCGTAATTTCAAAGTACTGATCACATATTTCTATGTGCTATATCTTTTTATGATACAGGCTCAAGTACCCAGCCTTAGCACCACAACTAGTTCTCTCGACGATTCTCTAGCAGCTTCCATTGATGAGTCCTCGTCTACTGAGGGCCGAGTTTGCTTTTCAGTTTATGGTTTTTCAGTGTGGTTTCTAGATATTTGAGTTAGCTGTAGGTTTGTCCCAATAACTCATTAGTTCTTTTAGAAGCTTTAGACAATATTTATAGATTCAGCTTGGTTTATCCTTTTCAGTGTTTGTTAAGATTTTTTTTATAAATTAGTATTTGCTTGTTATTTTAGTCAGCTTCTTCTTCTTATTATTTTTAGCAGACCAGTCTTAGTAGAAGTATGCTTTACAATAAGTTTGCTTGGGTTTACTTGTGATCCTAAGTACCATATCGCGTTTAGGGTGTCAACTCGGGTTGTGACATCCTATCACCATAGTAGCCTCTTAATCAATAATTAACACTAGAGGCAATGTCATTGGAGAGTTTTGAAGTTCTATTCTTTCTATGAATGTTGAGGCAATTTGTGTACTAGGGATTGAATTAGTGGACAAAGGTAAATTAATATTCTTCATTTTGATTTGTTACATTTTATAATAACTAATAAATTGCAATAGCTTATATTTTTCCTTTTTAAATTATTTAAGATCTTTATGGATTAGGATTTGAGTCTGATGAAGATCAGATTGCTATTGACCTTCAATCTTATCTTGAGAAACTTAGAGGCAAGAGTTCCCTCACCTTTATTCTGCCTTTTTTTATTTTTAGTATCACAAGGTTGTTTGATTCCATATCACCTTATCGTAAGAATTACCTTTTTATATTTTTCCTCAGAAGACAATTAGATAATTAGAGAGAATATTGTATCAGTTGATGATTCACCGGTCCAAGTAAGCTTTAGACTTTGACTCGTCACTAGAGTGTCTAAGCATGCGTATCTTATTTTGGTCATATTTTATTTTTGTAGCAGAAAGTGGGTTTAATTTAAGCCTAGTGTTGTAATAAAAACAATGTTCAGCTGTAAATGAGCTGGGATTTGAGGGGTTCTGTGATATTGAAAAAATGATTTTTTTCTACTTCTTTTGATTAAAAATAATGAGCTTTAGTTACTTTGAAATGGTTTCCATTTTGTGATTCTAATGTAGGAATCAGGATCCCTCATCTTAAGTATCTAGGTACAAATAAATATTAATTTAGATAAGGAAATACTCACCTCCCCAATGACCAATAGAGAAGAAATCTATTATCCTAATTTATTTGGAAATAAGAGTGAAAGGGAACTCTCATTCATAGCCCTACATACTTGGGTAAACTGATTCTTAACTTGTCTTTGAAAGTCCAAGAGAATTGGGGAATAATTGAGAGAATTCTAAATTGATCTTCCAAGAGAATTCAAAGCTTTTCATGCTTGGGAATGTCTAATGACTTGATATAGGCTAAACCCTCATAAAACACTCCTTTCAAGGCTTAAACCGACGTATTTAGGACTTAGGAGCTTAAGATTTATGAAAATACCCTTAATAATTTCATAAGAAAATGGGCACTGCCAGATGCCACGAGCCTACCACAGGTCATACCTAGAAATAACAGCCCGTGGTTTCCTCTCATTGCCAGACCTGCCCTAATCCCCATCTTCTGATCTTCAAATGATGGCTAGACAGGATGGGTCATTACTCGACACAAGGACTCATCACTTCCTCTCGTTGTCACCCTGGCTTCATGCATAATGTCTGAATCCTTCCAACGGACCCTAACAACGAGTCATACCTTGTGACGATGGGCCGTTGGACCCATCCATTGGTAGTACTTCCAACTCCTCTGCTCCTTCGCACGAGTACAAACCACGACCCATTGTTTCCTACAACGAGTCGTACCATAACTTGTACCTTCCAACGCTAACGTCCCAGAAACAAACAATGACTCCAGACCATGACCCGTTATATTGGCCAACAGATCATACCTTGACCCATTGGTCCAGAACCAGCCAAACAGAAACTTACCACGACTCTGACCTACGGCTTGTTACTCCTTCCCGCGACTCGTTCAACGAGTTGTTTTGAGACATTTTTCAAACTTTTTCTATTGATTATATATCTTATCCCGAATAAAGTCTTAGAAACTTTTATCAAGTCTTATAAACTTTTAGGGTATTACATTATCTCACCCTTAGGAAAATTCATCTTTCAATGTGGGTTAAGAATGCTAAAAGGCTGGGGAAATAGCTGCAATCCCAAATACTTAATATCTAAAGCTAAAAACTGACGGACTAACTCCGGACTGATACAAATAACTAAACTGAATTCATGGATCATACATACATGCAAAAACATGCGAGGAATTGAGAGACATGAACTTGACATGAAACTGAATAGAGTACTATGGATGAAACTGATACCTCATGCTGAAACTGAGCCAGAAGGGAAAAGATGTGGGTATCTAGCCATCACAGCTTCTTCGGCTTCTCCATAGCTCCCTCAACAAGTGATTCCTCCACAAAACCTTCACTGAAGCTACTTCCTTATATCTCAACTTATGAACCTAACGATCAAGGATCTCAATTGAAACCTCCTCATAGGTAAGGCTATCTGTCACACCTAAGCTCTCCACCGGAACAACCAAGGCTTGGTCACCGATGCAATTCTTCAATAGAGATACATGGAAACTTTCTTGTAGCATACTTTCAGGTCTCTGATGCTCAACTTTCACTTATTAAAATTTTGGACACTTAGCCACAAACTCCGCTATGTCCTTTTTCATGCCATTCCACCGATAGACCTCCCGTAGGTCATAGTACATCTTAGTGGAACCTGGGTGGATAGAATATCGAGAGCCATGAGCCTCCCCCAACATCTGCTCTCTCAAGTTATCAACACCTGGAACATATAAATGACCTTGATAACGAAGTACATCATCTCCCCCTTGGTAGAAGACCTCTACCTTCTGATTCTGGACCGCCTCCTTAGCTTTACCAAGATAGGATCCTCATCTTGCCTAGCCTTTACCTCAGTTACCAAAGAAGATTCTAAATCATTTTGAACAATGACACCACCGTCATTCGAGTGAACAAGGCGAACCCCTAAACAAGCAAGCCTATGGACATCTTTTGCTAACCCTTTCCTCCCATCCTCAACATAAGATATACTCTTCATAGATAGCCTTCTAAGAGTGTCTGCCACTATATTGACCTTGCTCGGACGATAAAGAACACTCATGTCATAGTACTTGAGAACCTCTAACGACCTCCTTTGTCGCAAATTCAGGTCCTTTTGAGTGAATACATACTGAAGGCTCTTGTGGTTCGTGAACACGTCCACATGCACCCCATAGAATTAGTGCCTCCAAGTCTTCAATACAAACACCACCATTGCCTACTCCAGGTCATACGTCGGGTAATTCTTCTCATGAGTCTTAAGTTGTCTAGAGGCATATGCAATGATCTTATCATGCCGCAACAACACACAACCAAGACCAACCCTAGAGGCATCACAATACACAACAAATCCATCCGTTCCCTCTGGGAGAGTTAATACTAGGCTGAAGTGAGTCGAGTCTTTAACTCCTGAAAACTCTTCTCACAAGCATCCGACCACTAAAATTTAACCTTCTTATGGTTCAGATGTAAAACCCCGAAACTTTCCTAGACCAAACTTAGACCTTGCATGAAAAATCCATAAGAAACTCAAAAAAATTCCTCAGAACGACTAAGACAACGAGTCGTGGTCAGCTCCAACGACTCATTGTTGTCATCACCCGAACATAGACCCGGATCATAACACGGGACAAAGAGCCTCGAGAGACTCCAAGTCAACCCATGGCATGAATATTCACCTAGCTTTGTATCATTAAAATGGAATACTTAACATATCATCGTATCGGAAGCATGAACATAACATAACATAACATGATAAACGCTACGGACTAAATACATAACAGCAGAGTACTATATATAGTCTGAAAGCCTCTAACGTAACAGATGGGTTGATAGGAAAACATCCCCAACTAACCCGACAATTGAAACTAAAAGAAAACCTCAATGTCTGAATCAAATGGTCCTCGGAGAATGAGGACTCACCAACAAGCTGGATGCGAAACTCCACAACAAGCTAATGACGATTCTAGATCTGAAGATCGGAGCCTATATCATAAAACGATACAACATAGAATATGTGGTCAGTACGTGGAATGTACCGAGTATACTAGGTAAGTAAAAAAGACATTTAAAATACATAAAAACTCATAAATGAACATAAGATATGGAAAACATGCTCGTAACATAAATATCATAAGATAACATAAGGCTCAAGGTTTGCAAATCATTCGTAAATCACTCATTATCATAATCATAAGAGAAACTTTATCAAGTAATCACTTGAGCCAATAACATAAACAAAACAATGCATAAAACATGAGGAACAATGGGAGGACTCGTCATAACCGACACCATCATGGTAGATCCTTACATGATGCCCCAACTATCTCACTCAAGTGGGTAGAGTTGCCCCTGGCTTTCCAGGAGAGGAATGTGCATTCTGTAATATCACGAAGAGGGGATCATTAACATTGTAATGTATCATTATAAACCCACGGTGGCATATGGTTATGAGACACTGTCGTAGTCCTTCGAACCCCGGGTTGCTCGGTGCTAAATACGGCTTCTAGAAACATGCACATTAGGCTCATATTTAAATAAATATCATCATTCATTAAGATTCATGGCCAAATAAACATTTATCATTCATTGATCCCCTTTAAAACATGATTAGCCAAGAATCAAAGTCCCTTTTGTCGGCAAACATCATTAATTGATAAATCATGAGATCCATTTCATAAATAGTAAATCATTATTCAACATGTGGTCATCGCCTAATACTTTAACATGCTTTACAATACTCAATTCATTCGAAAAAAATCTTATAAACATGGTTAACTTGAAAACATGATGTTCATCTTCAATAATTCATAATACTTGAACATTTATCATAAACTTTGATTTTTACAAACTTTTCATAAATGGGAAATTTGATTTATAAAACTTGAAACATTATTTTTAATGAACAACAACATAAAGCTTGCCCATAATTCATAATTCACTAATAGCAACTCAATTAGATTAAACCCATGTAGAGAAATCAAATTTTCATGCATTGGGTAAAAGCCCCATAGATTTTTTGATAGGAATTTCATGAATTTGAAAGAGATTAGGTATGGGTGTGAACGAAAACACACATTCATAACCCTACATACCTATTGGTAGCTGATTCTTACACCTCTTTAAATGCCCAATAGAAAATTGAAGAGAAATTGATGAATGCTAGGCTTTATTACCCTCTCTAGTCTTCTACCTTGCATGTAGGAATGAATGAGGCCTAAAATGAACTTAACCCCTTTAAAAAGTCATTATTCATAACTCAAAACGGTGTAGTTTAGGCCTTAGGCACTTTGAAATTACAGAAAAGCCCTTACTAAAATCGCAAAAAAGTCTGCCAGGTGGTGCCAACGAGGACCTAATGACTTGTTACCCTAGGCCACATGGTCCGTGAAGTACACTGCTCATCTGATCATTTGGGCTCGTCACGAGTAACCTCGCGACTTGTTACTAGTGACCATGACTTGTGGTCACCACCCATTATGTAACACTTCCTCCATGCTAATTAATTCCTCAGTTAGTTGACCAGACCTCGTGGGGTCCTTCCGTCAAGTCCATTGAGCCCCTTCTTTTTCTTTTCATATTTACCCACCCCACAACTAACCTAACGACTCTTGGGGCCTTCCCACGAGTCGTTGTCATGCCCGTGGGGACCCTTTTCCTCTAATTCCCAAATCCTCACCTAGCCTCCCCATGAGTCACATCACGACTCGTAGGCTACACCAACAGGTCATCTCATGACCTGTTCTGTGCCTTGTGCTTGTTTTTAAACTTTTCTTCATTTTAACTCCCGGGTCTGTTCTTTGGGTTTTTAGGGTATAAAAATATCTCCCCTTAGGAACATTCATCCTTGAATGTTGTAAAACACAATGAAAAATAGACTGATTGAATTATCATATTCAAACACTGATTATTTAACCCAAAACCTGACAGAATGATTACCTCCGATTCATACTACGTAGCTGGACTGAATTCATGAAGCATACACAAATCCATATACATAAAAGAAACTCGTGCACATGAACTGAACATGAAAACTAAATAGAGTCTGAGAGAAAAACTGATACCTCAAGCTGGAACTGAGCCAACAGAGAATAAATATTGGTATCTAGCCATCATATCCGCTTTGGCTTCCCACGTAGCTCTTTCAACATGCTGATTCCTCCAGAACACTTTAACTAAAGCTACTTCCTTGTTCCTTAGCCTTCGAACCTAACAATCCAATATTTCCACTGAAACCTCCTTATAACTGAGGCTGTCTTTCATACCAACACTGTCCACCGGGACAACTAGAGCTGGATCACCCAAACACTTCTTCAAGAGAGATATATGAAACACAGGATGCACAAAAGCTAACTCTGTGGTTACCTCCAACTTGTATGCAACCTTACCAACCCGTCTAACAATCCGGTAGGGGCCAACATAATGAGGGCTGAGTTTTCCTTTCTTTCTAAACCGCATTACTACCTTCATGGGAGATACCTTCAGAAACACCTAGTCATCCACCTCGAACTCAAGTTCTCTCCTTGTCACATCGGCGTAGGACTTTTGGCGACTCTGAGAAGTTTTTAATCTGTCCCTTATCAACTGAACCTTCTCCATTGCATCATGAACCGAATCTGGCCCTATCATACCACCTCACCAACCTCAAACCAACCAATGGGCGACCTACATCTCCGCCCATAAAGAGCCTTGAACGGTGACATCTGAATACTAGAGTGATAGCTGTTATTGTAGGAAAACTCAATCAGGGGTAAGTGACCATCCCAACCACCTTTGAAGTCAATCACGTATGCACTAAACATGTCCTCGAGGGTCTGAATTGTCCGCTCCGCTTAACCATCCATTTGGGGGTGGAATGATGTGCTTAGTTTAACCCGTGTACCAAGTCCTTTTTGAAATGACCTCCAAAACTGAGAGGTAAATTGGGTACCTCTGTCTGAAATGATGGATAAGGGCATTCCATGCAATCGTACTACCTCCCGGATATATAGTTTGGCATAATCCTCTGCCAAATCTATGGTTTTAACCGGTAGAAAATGTGCAGCCTTGGTCAACCTATCTACCACAACCCAAATGGAGTCATATTTTCAACGAGTATGAGGTAAACCTGTGATGAAATCCATATTAATTTCTTCCCACTTCCAAGTAGGAATGTTGATATCCTGAAGTACACCTCCCGGTCTTTGATGCTCAACCTTTACCTGCTGGCAGTTCAGACACTTGGCTATGAATTCTGCAATATCCTTCTTCATGCCATTCCACCAATAGATTTCCCATACGTCACGATACATCTTGGTGGCACCCGTATGGATAGAATACCTGGATCCATGAGCCTTGTGCAATATCCGAATCCTCAAATCATCGACATCCGGAACACAAAGCGACCCTGGTACCGAAGCACACCTTCTCCCCCTTGGGAGAAGACCTCCACCTTCTGACTTTGACTGGATTCCTTCAACTTTACCAAAATCGGGTCCTCATCTTGTCTAGATTTCATATTAGTCACCAAGGACGATTTTGATCCGTTCTGCACAACAACACCGCCATCTGTCGAGTCAACCAACCTAACTCCCAACCTTGCGAGTCGATGTACATCTTTCACCAGCTCCTTCTTCCCCTCATCCACATGGGAAAAACTCTCATATAGAGTCTACTAAGTGTGTCTGCCACCACATTAGCCTTACCCGGATGGTAAAATACACTCATATCGTAGTCCTTGAGTAGCTCCAACCACCTCCTTTGCCGAAGATTGAGATCTTTCTACGTGAACACATATTGTAAGCTCTTGTGGTTCATAAACACATCCACGTGAACCCCATACAAATAATGTCACCATATCTTCAAGGAGAATACCACCGCAGCCAATTAAAGATCATGGGTCGGGTAATTCTTCTCATGCACTTTCAACTGTCTAGAGGTGTATGCTATAACTTTCCTGTGCTGCATCAACACACACCCAAGTCCAATCCTTGAAGCATCACAATACACCACGAACCCATCGGTACCCTTCGTTAGAGTTAACACCAGGCTGAAGTAAGTCGAGCCTTCAACTCTTGGAAGCTCTTTTCACAAGCCTTCGACCATTAGAATTTCACCTTCTTCTGAGTCAATTTGGTCAAAGGTGCTACAATAGATGAGAAACCCTCAACAAATCTTCGAAAATAGCCGGCTAGACCAAAGAAACTCCGAATATCTAAAGGATTCACCGGTCTAAGCCAATTCTTCACCGCCTCGATATTCTGAGAATCCAACTTTATACCCTCAGTTGATACCACATGGCCCAAAACATGATGCGGAGTTCAACCAAAACTCGCACTTGCTGAATTTGGCATATAATTGATGATCCTTTAGAGTCTGAAGCACTACTCTCAAATGAGAAGCATGCTCCTCCTCGCTCCAAGAGTATATAAAGATGTCATCAATAAACACAATCATGAACATGTCCAGATATGGCTTGAACACCCTGTTCATCAAGTCCATAAAAGCTGCAGGAGCATTTGTTAGTCCAAAATACATAACTACAAACTCGTAATGACCATACTGCATCCTGAAGGCTGTCTCCGGGATGTCACTCTCCCGAACCTTGAGCTGGTGATACCCTGACCTAAGATCTATCTTTGAGAAACACTTGGCACCCTGAAGATAGTCAAAGAAATCATCAATCCTGGGTAAAGGATACCTATTCTTGATGGTGACTTTGTTCAATTGCCGATAGTTAATACACATGCGAAGAGAACCATCTTTATTTCGGACAAAGAGAACTGGTGCACCCCATGAGGACTTGCTCGGTCTAATGAAACCCTTATCTAACAATTCTTTCAACTATTCTTTCAATTCCTTTAGCTCGGCTAGAGCCATTCTGCAGGGAGGAATAGATATAGGATGCGTGTCGGGAAGAAGGTCAATACCAAAATCAATTTCCCTCTCGGGAGGAACACTTGGTAAATCATATGAAAATACTTCTGGGTACTCACGCACTATTGAAACTGAATGGATTGTTAGGGTCTTGGACTCGACATCCTTAACCCTAACTAGATGATACATGCAACCCTTAGATATCATCTTTCTAGCCTTAAGTTAGGAAATGAAACGACCTACAGGCACGACAAAACTTCTCTTCCACTCCAAGACTAACTCATCCGAAAAGCGGAACTCCACCGCACAGGTTCTACAATTAACATAAGCATAACAAGCATACAACCAATTTATGCCAAGAATGATATCAAAGTTAGTCATGGCTAACTCTAACAAGGTCTGTGGAGGTGACTTTATGCAATATAGTGACCAGACACCCTCTATACACCCGCCTAGCTACAACGGAATCACCAATAGGGGTAGAAACTGAAAACAGTTCTGACATAGTCTCGGGACTAACTCCAAAGCTACTAGCAATATAATGTGTCACAAAAAACAAGGTATCCCCTGGATCTAACAAAGCATAAGCGTCAAGGTGAAACACTCATAACATACCAGTAATCACATCTGGTGAAGACTCTTGCTCTTAACGCGAGGTGAGGGCATATAATCTATTTTGGCGTTGTCTACCACCCCCACTAGTAGATGCTCCCTGCGGAGCTGAACATGCTGGAGCTATTGCTAACCTGGTAGTTTATGCACGACCTCTGTCATCATCCTGCCTAGCAAATGGACACGCTCAGTGCATGTGGCTAGACCTACCACACCCATGGCAAATATCTGAGTCGAGCAAACACTCCCTATCATGACTCTTGCTGCACTTTCTGCAGGGGCGCTCTACCTGCGTGTCCCTCTAGTCCCTCGATCCGGAAGCCCTGCTCCTCTAATCACCCTTGGGTCTGGATGGAATACTAGATGATGATGGTGTTGGAGCTAGTGACCTCTACTGATACTAAGGGCGGTAACCACCGCTGGATCTCTAATGAGTAAACCCATAGCTATCTGTCAGAGCCCTTTTTGCCTCCCTCTCCCTCGTATGAGCCATCTCCATCTTCTGGGTATACAACACTATCCGAGGGAAATCCATGTCCTGGTGGAGCATGGAGATCCTGAAATCTTGTTCAAATAACTCGCTACGCCATGAACTAATCGGCTAACCTGCGCCCTATGATCAACCACTAACTCTGGTCATACTTTGACAAGCGAGTGAACTCTAGAACATACTCCTATACCTCTGTCATGACCCAAACGTAGATCCGGATCGTAATAGGGGACAAGGAACCTCGAGAGGCCCCGAGTCGACCAATGACATAAGCATACATCTAACTTCATCCACTTTAAGCGGAAGACTAAACGTAAAACATAGAGAAAACATAAACATAACATAACATATCATAACCTTCGAAAATACTAAACATACACATAAGCTGAGAACTACGTACCATCTGAAAGCCTCTATCATGTAAGATGTGTTGATGGGACAATATCCCCAACTAACTCGGCCAAACTAAAATAAAAGAACAACATAATGTCTAGTCATACGGCCCTCGAAACATGAGGACTTACCAATAAGATGATAGCTAACTCTGGATTGGACTAAGGATGGAGATGAGCCTGAGTGCCGGGTCCTATATCATGAAATGATACAACATAGAAAGTATGTGGTCAGTACGTGGAATGTACCGAGTATGCAAGGTAAGTAAAGCGGACATTTGAAATATATAAAAAACTCATAAAACATCATAAGAGTAGGACGTCATGCTCGTATCATAAATATCGCAACATAAGGCTCAAGGTTTTCGAAATATTCATAATACATTCGTAATCATAATCATGAGAGAAGAGCTTCTTTGAACATAACTTTAGCCAATATACATAATCATAACCATTCATAAATCATGAGGAACAGTGGGAGATTCTTATAACCGACATACTCCACATGAGCGCACATGGAGTCCGTCTTACAAACCTAGTTGGGAGGTCGTTCGTACCCTGCCAAGGGTAGAACCATGAAGGGCGTGATATCACCATGAAAAGGGCCATTTGGGCTGGGGATAGTCACAAGGGTGGTCCCAACATACTTACGGTGGGTGACCGCTCCCGCATTAAGCGCGTCCTGATCACGGGAAAAAATATAGGTCCCGTGATACACTTTACAACTTAAATGAGTCGTGTTTTGTAAGCTATTTGATACATTTTCATGTGATTTTATATAAAAGTGAAGA
>JACEIK010007100.1:70000-80588 GCA_018107945.1 Datura stramonium
ATATATATAATTGTCACTATAAATCACATTCAGGGAATGCGATTTATAAGTCGCATTCCTGGAATGCGATTTATAAATCACATTTTGCTTTGCGACGCGCTGACTTGGCGCTTGTCCGATCTTTTCCCGGGCCTTTTTCTAGCATGTATGGCTTTCGAATACGCTTAACCAACACACGAATAGGCCATCTAAGTGCCGGGAATCTTACGGGGTGTAACACCAGGTATGTGGGAATTCAACAAGGAAATTGTTCTTCCCTTGTGTCGCCAAAACCCTTCTCTAATTCTCCTATCAATTACAGCCCTGTGAATTTGAAATGTCAAAAGTTTTCGGACAAAATTCTTTAAATTTCAAGTGAAATATTATTCATGATATTAGCTGCTTTATCATTCCCAATTTCTAGGTATATTGTGGAACTAGTATCTATTAGAATGGTTTAGCCTTAGTTTCTCAGTACAGTAAATTAGAATCTTGCATGTTGGACTAGGTTTCCCTGTGGGTTGATTCTATCAGATTTTGGATTCCCATATTGTTAGTACTTGTTGAAATCTTAGTCAGATGCATGTTAGTCCAGTCTCATTCAGATTATTAGCATACTTAGTATTGTCCAGAAATGTCAGCTGATCAATTTGACTGCAGTCTTATCTTGAGGTGTCAGTGGAGCCTCCCAGTTATCAGTTATTAGATTTAGATATGAGATTTTAGTTGTTCTTTGACGGTTATGACACTTTTAGATAAGTAGCTCTAACCAGTCTTAGAACTCCAAGCTTCAAACTACAGTTTGTTCTTTACATGATTACGACGCTTTCAGGTATGAAACTCTGGTCATTCTTAGAACACCAGTTAAAGAATCTGGTTCGATAAAACTCTCGGGGTACTTCCAGATAGGTATCCCTGACTTAGTCTTGGGCCTCAATTTCTAGCTATAGTAGTTAGTCTAGGACTATCCAGTGGGAGTAGGACTTAGCACCGCGCGGACCGGGATTGCAGCACACCCAGGTTTCCAAAACTACGTCGCCACTGTAAGTTATGTTATTGGCCTTATGGACCTATAATCGTGATCACCCAGTTCATAAATTTATACCCTGACAAGGTATATTGGGTCCTACCTATGGGGTGCATACATCGGACTCCACGTCTAGCTCATGTGATTATATGTCAGTTATAGAATCTCCCACTAGTCAGTTTAGTCTTAGATTAGCTTAGCTTAGAACAGTTTAGGCTTACTCTGTACATTCAAAGTACTGACACATACCTTCTATGTTGTATCATATTACGATACAGCCGCAGGTTCTCAGTCTCAGCACCGTTAGAAGATCTTCTCCAGGGTTCAGCTGCACCAGTGGTGAGTCCTCATCTTTCGAGGACGTAGTTTACTTCCTTCAGTTATTTCCATTCAGTAGACTTTAGAGTTAGCTGGGGGCTTGTCCCAGCAACTCATCAATTGTAGATGACTTTCAGATATAGATTCATACTTTTAGTTTTGCTTCAGATGTAAAAGCTTTTAGTAATTAGTTTTAATAAATGGGTTATTTATTTAAGCTTCCGCTATGTTTTTCTCGGATTACCAGTGTTATGATAGACCATGGGTTGACTTGGGTTACTTGTGAATCCAAGTACCGTGTCTCGTCCAAGGTATAGACTCGGGTCGTGAAAAACTTGGTATTAGAGCCCTAGGTTTAGAGTATCCTAGGATGTTTGAAAGCCGCGTCAAGTAGAGTCCTTTTCATGGGTGTGATGCATGCCACACTTATGACAGGGAGGCTGAGACGTTATTAGGAAAACTCCCTTTTGTTCATACTCTTTATCGTGCGTTGAAGTTCAACTCTAAAAACGTTCTCCTAACTCATGCTCTATTTTATTTAAGTGAATCATGCCTCGAAGACACGGTAACGTAAGAAAGGCCGACAAACTAATTGACTTTCCCCACCAGCTCCAGCAGCCCCTCAGGATGACCTAGTGTCCTGAGTAGAGATCAGAGCGGCAATCTAGCTACTGGCGTAGACAATCACGAACCAGGTGAATCAGCAGGTGGTTCCAGTCAACACGAATGGGTCCAAAATAACTGCCCGAGTTTGGGACTTCACCTGGATGAACCCTCCAGCCCACCATGCATCTAAGGTGGGAGAGGACCCATATGAGTTCGTGGATGAGATTCGGAAAATAACCCACATTATGGGTGTTAGCTCCACGGAGAGTGCTAACTTGGCTGCCTACCAACTGAAAGGGGTAGCCCAGAAGTGGTACGACCAGTGGAAAGAAGGGAGACCAGGGGAAGTGGAACCGGTCGTGTGGGAGGAGTTCACAATAGCCTTCCTAGATAGATTCTTCCCCTGGGAGCTCAGGAAGGCTAAGGTGGAAGAATTTATGAATTTGAAATAGGGCAACAAGATGGTGAAAGAGTATGCACTGGAGTTCACGCAGTTGTTAAAATATGATTCGGAGATGGTATCCAAGACAAGGGCTCTCATGTGGAAGTTCGTCAATGAAGTATCTAACTTGGACCTTAAGGAATGCAGGACTGCAATGCTCATTAAGAATATCGACCTCTATGGCCTCATCGTTCATG
The DNA here is from genome assembly GCA_018107945.1 of Datura stramonium. NCBI lineage: Eukaryota > Viridiplantae > Streptophyta > Magnoliopsida > Solanales > Solanaceae > Datura > Datura stramonium. The sequence continues at coordinate 72,570 of JACEIK010007100.1, forward strand.
CTCAGTAGATTGAGGCAGAAAAGTTAAAATACTTGGAGAGGGAGATTAAGCGAGTGAGGACTAACCAATCAGATTATGTCCACCATAGGTATAGTAGTAGTAGCCGCCCACAGCAGTAGCAGTAGCAGCAGAGGGCTCCAACACCCACTTCAGCTAGTGCCCCTACTTTCCGGTCCCACAAGGATCGGAGGGGTGGAGTGTTTAGCTTACAGTCCCAGAGTCACAACGCCAGCAACCGCTACCCAGCATGCCCTAAGTGTGGCAAGAACCATCCAGGGGAATTCCTTCAAGGCCGAGAGGGTTGCTTTGGGTGTGGATAGCTAGGTCATCGACTCAGAGAATGCCCGTCAGTTGGACGAGAGAGATCACAATTCACCGCTTCAGCAGCTCCAACAAGTCGATCAGTTCAACAGACCAACACTTTAGGTACTGATGGCGGTTATTGCCAAAACTGTTTTTATGCTTTCTCCTCTTGTCAAGATCAGGAGATCTCACCTTATGTGGTCACGGGTATGTTACATCTTTTACATCTAGATATGTATTACCTACTAGATCCAAGAACCACACTATAATTTGCGACTCCCTATGTAGCTATCTAGTTTGATATCAATCCAGAAGTCCTCTCAGAACCATTCTTAGTCTCTATCCCAGTTGGTGAGTCATTTAGAGTCAGCCGGGTGTATAGAAACTACCCAGTCTCAATCTTGAATAAGGTCATTCGAGCTAATCTCGTAGAGTTAGACATGGTCGATTTCGGCCTTATTCTTGGAATGGATTGGTTACACTCTGGTTATGCCTCAATCGACTGCAACACTAGAGTCTTCAGATTTTAGTTCCTTAATAAGCCAGTTTTAGAGTGGACAGGCAATAGTTCAATGCCTAAGGGTCGGTTTATTTCCTACCTTAATGCTAGAAAGCTTATTTCTAAAGGGTGTATTTATCATCTAGTTCGGGTCAAGGATTCCATCTTCGAGACCCCGACTATTCAGTTAGTTCTAGTTGTCACCGAGTTTCCTGATGTGTTTCCAGAAGATCTTTTCAGAGTCCCTCCCGAGCGGGATATAGACTTCGACATAGACCTTCTTTAAGACACTTAGCCCATCTCCATCCTTCCTTACAGAATGACTCCAGCTGAGCTTAAGGAGTTGAAGGAGCAACTAGAAAACCTCCTTGATAAAGGTTTCATCAGGCCCAACATCTCTCCATGGGGTTGTAATACCCTGAAAATGCCTAGGAGTAGACCCGGGAGTTAAAAGTTGAAAACTGCTGAAACTGGGAAAATATCACAAAATGGGTGACCTAACGACTCGTGGTATCAAATCACTGGTTGTTGTATGCATTCATGGTGTGGGGGAAGTTTTGATGGCAGTGGAGACAATGGGAGATGCAACGACTTGTTGCTTGGAACAACGAGTCGTTGTTGGCAGTCATAGGAGAGGCTAGGATTAGCAGGTGAGGATACAACGGTTCATCCAATAACTCATGGTGAGAAGTGACGACACGTGGTTACCGGTCGTTGTTTGGTTGATAAGATTTCCAATGCATGTAACAAATCAAGGCCACGACTCATTGGAAGCAACCACGAGTCGTGGTAAGGCTCGTGGTCAGGAGGTTCAGATTTGTGAAGGGGCAGACAACGGTCGATGTAACGACCTATTGGCTCCACTCTTTGGACCGATCTGGACAGTTTTCAGTGAAGATTCATTAAGGGAATTTTCGACTTTGTCACACTATAAGACCCTAAACTACGTTGTTTTATCTTATGGAAGGTGGGGTTTTAGGGGGATAATTTATTCTAACTCCCCATTCATGCATGCCAGAGTATAGAGAAGTGATCATAGGGTGATTCAAGGATTTTCTCTTCCAATTCTTCAAATTCCTTCTTGGGCATTCAAGGGAGATTAAGAATTAGTTGTTTTTAGGTATGTAAGGCTTTCAATGGGTGTTTCCTTTCACACCTATGCCCATTCTATATGATTTCAAGAAAATTCTATTAAAAATTTATGGGGTTTTGAAGTAGCTTTATATAAAAATCTAATGATTGTTAATGGGCTTTGTGATTGTTTAATCTTATCAAATTCTAAGGGTTTTTGATCAACTTTTAATGATTTAAACTATTTATAATATTATCGATTTCAATTGTTTGAACTTAGCCTAATTATGCATGACCCATGATGAATCAATTTATGATCTGCTTTTCCATTAATGATATTTACAAGCCCATCATGAATTATGATTTAAATTATGGATTTAATTTATTACCCATCATGATTTCATGAATTTCAAACTATATGCATGATCTACAAGTATGTATGAACTTTACGATTNCTATATGCATGATCTACAAGTATGTATGAACTTTACGATTCATGAATTATATTTTGGCCGACTCATGGGCCTTGTTTCATGGCTAGTTCCCATATGTACAAGTATGTTTATGATTATCATGATTTAACTAGCCCATGAATTCATGTAAGTTATACTATGAGCACTATATATGTTTTGGGAGTAGTATCGAACACCAAGTAGGTTCGGGGCTCAGGTTAAGCCCCGGATCTCATAAACTACGTGTCACCGTAGGTATGTTGGGACCTCCTTTGTGACTGTCCCCGACCCAAATGGCCCTTTTCATGGTGATTTCATGCCCTTCATGGTTCTACCCTTGGCAAGGTACAAACGACCTCCCGACTAGGTTTAAAAGTCGGACTTCACGTGCGCTCATATGGGGTATGTCGGTTAAGAGAATCTTCCACTATTCCTCATGATTTATGAATTCTTATGATTATGTATCTTGGCTCAAGTCATGCTAATCAAGGATTTTCTCTTATGATTATGATTATGTTTGTACTATGAATGTTTTGAATACCTTGATCCTTATGTTAAGTTATGATGTTTACAATACGAGCATGATGTCCTACTCTTATGATCATTTATGAGTTATATATATTTTAAATGTCCGTTTTACTTACCTTGCATACTCGGTACATTCCACGTACTGACCGCATACTTTCTATGTTGTATCATTTCATGATATAGGAACCAGCTCTCAAGCTCACCCACATCCCTAGATCGTCTCAGAGTTTGCTTTCAGCGTACTAGTGAATCCTCATGTTCCGAGGGCTATTTGATAGACATGTCGCTACTTTATGTTTCAATATGCGTTCAGGTTAGTTAGGGGTGTTGTCCCATCAACCCATCATTGTAGTAGAGGCTTTCAGACAAAGTATAGAATTCAACTTATATAGGTCTAAGTGATTCTGTCAGTTTGTTATGTCATGATTCGATATGTTCCTGATATGCATTATGTTATGTCTTCCACTTATGTGAATGTATTAGATGTATGCTCATGCCATGGGTCAAATTGGGGTCTCTCAGGGCTCCTAGTCCCGTGTTATGATCGAGGTCTACGTTCGGGTCGTGACAGGAGTGCTCCAGTATTATTCGTGCGAAAGAAAGATGGTATCCTCAAAATGTGTATCGACTACCATAAGTTGAATAAGGTCACAGTTAAGAACACGTATCCCCTACCCAGGATTGATGACTTGTTCAATCAGCTTTAGGGAGCCAGTTGTTTCTCCAAGGTAGATCTCAGGTTGGGGTATCATCAGCTAACAGTTAGAGAATGTGACATACCAAAAGCAACTTTCGAAACTCATTATGGTCACTATGAATTTGTGGTTATGTTCTTCAGACTAACTAATGCCCTTGCAACTTTCATGGACCTGATGAATAGAGTTTTCAAGCCATATCTAGACATGTTCGTCATTGTCTTCATTAATGATATTCTGTTATACTCCAGAAGCGAGGAAGAACATGCTAACAATCTGAGTATATTGCTACAAATCCTCAAAGACCGTCAGTCGTTGGCTAAGTTCAACAAATGTGAATTCTGGTTGAAGTCTGTGACTTTCCTCAGTCATGTGGTCTCAGGAGAGGGTATTCAGGTAGATCCTCAAAAGATAGCAGCGGTGAAATACTGTCCAAGACCTACTTCCCCAACCGACATCAGAAGTTTCTTAGGCATGGCCGGCTATTATCGACATTTTGTGGAAGGTTTTTCTTCTATTGCATCTCCTCTGACTAGGTTGACTTAGAAAAAGGTGAAATTTTAGTGGTCAAATGCGTGTGGGAAGAGTTTCCAGGAGTTGAAGACTCGACTCACTACCACTCCAGTGTTAACCTTGCCAAAAGGAACAAATAGGTTCGTAGTGTATTGCGACGCTTCCAGAGTTAGACTTTGTTGCGCTCTGATGCAGCGGGGCAAGGTGATAGCTTATGCATCCAGATAGCTCATGGTTCATGAAAATAACTATCCGACTCATGACCTTGAGTTTGTGGCGTTGGTGTTTGCGTTGAAAATATGGAGGCACTACCTTTATGGGGCTCACGTGGATGTTTTCACTGATCACAAGAGCCTTTAGTTAGAAAGATTTAAATCTCTATCAGAGAAGGTGGTTGGAGATATTGAAGGACTACGACATGAGTGTGATGCACCACCCAGAAAAAGCCAGTGTAGTAGCTGATGCCCTAAGCAGAATGTCTATGGAAAGCATGGCTCATGTTGAAGAAGGAAGAAAAGAACCGAGAAAGGATATTTGGAGGTTAGCTCGGTTTGGAGTGCAGTTGGGTGATATAGCTGAGGGCGGAGTAGTGGTGTAGAGTGGATCAGATTCCTCATTAGTAGTTGATTAAGTCAAGGCAGGATGAAGATCCCATACTACTTAAGCTAAAGGAGGAAGTTCTCAGAAAAGAAGTGGAGGTTTTCTCCAAATGGGTAGATGGCGTGCTCCATTACCAGGGTAGATTATGCGTACCGAATGTGGGTGACTTGAGACAACATGTACTGGATGACAGTTCGATACATTCTATCAACCCAGAAGCTATTAAGATATACCATGATCTACGAAATATTTACGGGTGGAACGACATGAAAAGAGACATAGTAGAATTTGTGTCTAGGTGCTCGAACTGCTAGCAGGTTAAGGTGGAACATCAGAGACTGGGAGGTATGACTCAGGATATCAACATACCCACATGGAAGTGGGAAGAAGTGAATATGGATTTTATTATAGGTCTACCTCATACTCATCGGTAACATGATTCAATATGGGTGATAGTAGACCGGATGACCAAGTCAAAATATTTCGGGACTGACTCCAAAACTAATAGCAACGTAAGGAGTCACAAAAGATAAGGTAGCCCCCAGATCTAACAATACCTACACATCAATATGGAATACTCAAAACATACCAGTGACCACATCTGGAGAAACCACCTGCTCCTAACAACATGAGAGGGCATAAAATCTATTTTGATGCTGACCACCACCTATACTAGTGAATGCATCCTGCTTAGTTGAGCCTGCTGGTGGAGCTACTGAACTGGTGGCTGGGTCGCACCCTCTAGAATGGCCCTGTCTGGCTAAATGGTAGTCACTAAGCAGATGATCAGGCTTCCCACGCTCAAAACACATGCCTGAACCTGCTAGGCACTCTCTGATATGCCTCCTACCACACCTGCCGCAAATTGGAATGCTGGGCTCTCCTGACATGCTCCCCTAACCTCTGGAGCCTGATACTCTTCCCCTCTGATCACGCCTAGGTTTGGACGGAACATTGGCTGATAATGGCGCTGGTGCTGATGGCCTCTGGTGGGACTATTGATGATGTCCTCTACCGGACCTCTGCTAGAACTATCCATAGCTCCCTATCCTGTCCCTCTTGGCCTCTCTCTCCTTCTCCTTCATCTGATCTGCCTATATCTTTTGGGTGTATATGAACAATCTTGAGAAGTTTAGATCACTATTTAGCATAGCGGTCCTACACTCCTTGACTAGCCCTCTGATCTGCCACCATCTCCGGTGCATACTTAGACTGCCAGGTAAACTCCAAGGCATACTCATGGACAGTCCTGTGGTGCTGCTTCAAGTTGATGAATTCCACTGCCTTCGCCTCCCTCAACTCTCCAAGGAAGAATCTATCCAAGAAGATAGTCATGAACTCATCCCAACTCAGGAACTGCTCCCATTGCCCACCATCCTTCCACTTGCATTACCATATGTAAGCAACCCCTTCAGCTGATAGGAGGCTAAATTCTCACTCTCCTCTCCAGTCACCCCCATAATCTAGGTGATCTTCTGCACCTTCTCAATAAACTCATGAGAGTCCCATTCACTTTCAACCCCAGTAATTCAGGTGGATTCATCCTGAAAAAGTCTCGAACTCTAGCCACTGCTGCATTACTATTCTAAGGAACATGGGCGACTGCCTGCTGATTGACATAAGCGGTCATCACCTGTGCCAACATCTAGAATGCCGCTCCAAACTCCGCATGAGTGACCTGCTCGAGCAAAGGATCTGCCAGTGCTAGCAAGGCTTGCTGATGCCCGTCTCCATTGCCATTGTTATGGCCATATTTGTTGTCATTCCTTCTTCCATTCACTCAGCGTGGAGGCATATTTTTCCAAACGTGTATAGCATGGGTTAGAAGGAATATAGAGATACTTCATCGCACGACATAGATCATGAAAGAAGAAAAATTCCTGAAACGCCTTGTAGCCTCTTCCCCATAACTGTGGCGTGCTTCAAACACATGGAAAAGACTATACTCAACTCGGCTTTCAAATACCCTAGGACACTCTAAACCTTGACTCTGATATCAAGTTTTTCACGAACCAAGTTGTAATGCCGGATCGAGACACTGGACCTAGAACCACAAGTGGCCGCAAGTCGACCCATGGCAAGAATATAACAACTAAAGAGCATAGATCAAGATGAAAACTCATATCTTAAACATGAATAAGCAGAATTCTGAAATAACATAACAATAATAAATGGAGACAACACTCGATAAAGCTGAAAGTCCACATAATGTTTGATAAGCCTCTAAACTATCTGATGAGCTGATGGGACAACACCCCCAAACTATCTCGCTAAAGTCTAAAATAATATAGCAATATCAAAACACTAAAATGAATATCCTCCAAAGATAAGGACTCACAACCAATGGGAACTGATCTGAACTACGAGGGATAGCTGGACTAACGACGACATTGAGTTGGATCGCTCAGACCTATATCATTAAATGATACAACATAGAATATGCAGTCAATACCTGGAATGTACTGAGTATGCAAGGTAAGTAAAACATGCTGAGTAAATATTAACTGAAATCATGCATATAAATATAAATCATTATATGATGAGAGTAAGGACTGCATGCTGAAGTTTGAATCTAAAACATATATATTCATAAGCTAAGTAGCATATCTAAACAGAATGACCCAAAGCTAAAAATAGAAATCATATGACTCTTCATAGCTAAAATCATAAGTAAAATCTTATAAACTGATCATTGGGTCAAATCTTCTACAAAGAATAATATTCATAAGTCATGAACATGTATAACAGAAATCATGAGGAACAATGGGAGACTCGTCATAATCGATACCACCACGATAGAGCTTACGTGATGCCCCAACTATCACACTCAAGTGGGTAGAGTCGTCCAAAACCTTGACACGGCTAAGGACGATACCATGATATCAATATCAAGCTGAAGGCCCCTTGCGAGCGGGGAAAACTCTCAAGAGAGGTCCCACTGTATAAGTACAGTTATGTTGGTGCATAGTTCTGAGACTCAGGGTTTACCTGAACCCCTAGCCTACTCGATGCTAGACATTATTTCCAAAAACATGCATAGTGCTCCCATCATTTTTCAACGAAGCAGAAATCTTAATTACATACATAGTCTGAAATCTGAACTTCAAAAGTCTTGACTCCAAAAAATATCATAAGCTGTAGTGGGAGTCTTGACTCCAAAACATATGATAAGATGATCTTATTAGCCTTGGATAAATCATGAAGAACATACTTAACTTGTGTGGGCTTGCCCAAATCTTAAAATCATGCATATTTAAAATAGACTTCATAAACCAAAATCATAGATTCATACGTGGATAATTTATAAACATTCATTCATGCTACATATCTCATCATACTTGAAATCATGAATCATAAA